>JBBMOC010000406.1:0-12500 GCA_037975185.1 Centropyge bicolor
GAGCTGAAACCGTTTCACGATGCAGCGGCTGCAGAAAGATGAGACGCTCAGAGCAGGAAACTCAAATGATCCACCAGAGGCTTCATGAAACATTTTCACCTGTACATCAAAACTGTGAGTCATGAGCAGCAAAACAGACCTGAAGCCCTGAAATCTGAGAGAGAGACCGAAGCAGGTGAAGAAGTTCAGCTGAGAGTCAGACATGGCCGAGCTGACGTGACTGAGCTGGGGCCAACACACACACACACAGATACACACACAGATACACACACACACACACACACACACACACACACACACACACACACACAGATACACACACAGATATACACACAGATATACACACACACACACACACACACACACACACACACACAGATACACACACACACACACACACACACACACACACACACACACACACACACACTACCAACACAGGTACACACACACACACACACACACACACACACACACAGATACACACACACACACACTTTCTGAGGGGCCCAACAATACTGCAGTACTTTCACTACATGAACTGGTCCTCGGAGGAGAGTTACTGCTGAACGGACGGAGCGCAGCAGTTTCAGACTGTTGAACTGAAGTAAGTGATGTGATTGGCTCAGAGTATGAAGACGTTCTGTCAGGTTAATGTTGGTGAGGTCATTTGAACTGATCACTAGTTCACAGTCACCTTTAACAACACATTGTAGTTTATCAATAATCTGAATCTAGGAAGAAACTCGAGCTGTCAGATCAAGTGAGTGGAGTTCAGTACAGTATTTGAGTACATGGACTTCGTTACACTCCCCCTCTGCCTCATGAGTATATATATGTACTCATGCAGTACTCACTCATATATAAATAGTCACACATGGGAAATATACATTTCTAATGACAGTGTTGCAACACAATACGTGGTCTCAGGCTCGGTCACGTCAGCTCGGCCGCGCTCGACCGCCTGAACCCGTTCACCTGCTGCTTCGCTCGGGGTCCGACCTGCTGCTGGATCGCTGCCGCGCCTGGGACCCTCAGGCAGAAAACCAGCAACGGTCAGAAAGTCCAGATTCTGTCTGAGTGTCAACACTTTGTCTCGGTACATTTTATTTTCAATCATTACTGACGTTTTGTGTAAAAGTTGTTTTTCCATTCTTGGTGAAAATCAGTTTTCCTCACAAACAGCTTCACTGTCAGGACTACAAGTCCCAAAGATCAGAGCTGTAAGAAACATGGGCGGAATTATATGATGCTGTTTCCTCAGACTGGTGACAATCCCACTGAAGGCGATAAAGGGAACCTGAGTAATACCTGGACGGTAAAAACCGAAGGCCTGGACAACCCTGTGAAAATCCTTAAAGCACAAGCAGCATCTGATTCTTGAAATCAGACTAAACAACCTTCTTCACTTGGTCCAATCAAAACAAAGGACAGAATCATTTTCATTTCATTTCCATTCATCATTGTTGAGTTGGAGGACGTCCAGAAACCGACACCGGACGGCAGGTGGAGACATATTGCAGGACATTTAACTGGGTGTCGTCAGCATAACAATGAACCTGTACTGACGGGACTTACCAGCACTGTATAACTGGAGAACAGTAGTGGACCCAGGACTGAGCCTTGGGGAACACCTTGGGTGAAACATGGTTCCCGGTCCAGCCTGGTGTGTGGGAGCAGGTGGGGCTGGTCCTGCCACGGGTTTCCAACATCACAAGGCCAAACAGTCAGTCCACAAACCAGATCACTGAAAGTCTGCATCCAGAGAAAAGTGTGAACAAAACAAACAGACATTATCATAAAAAAATGGTTTTATCACAAAACTCATTCCAGCTTTGACGTGAACGTACGACATCATGACATGGGATGAAGGTACTTTTGCTAAAGTCAGGGCCGTTTCTCGCTTTGTGGGGGCCCTATGTAAGATGATGCTTGGGCCCCCAGTTTATCAAACTGTGATGGAGAGACTCCCTGTAGATGGTCCAATAAGATACCACAACTAAAACCCTTGACGAGCAAAACAGAACAGGCTCTCATATTAAAATCAAACATCTGAAGATGCCACTCGGGCAAGTTCCACTGATCAAAAACAATAATACAAGGAAAACAACAATCCTCTATACGTCAATAGATAAAACAGATACTGACACAACAACAACAACACTGCGTCCCTGCTGTCTGTCTGTCTGTCTGTCGGTCGGTCGGTCGGTCAGTCAGTCAGTCGGTCAGTCAGTCAGTCAGTCAGTCGGTCGGTCGGTCGGTCAGTCAGTCAGTCGGTCAGTCCCATGTCTAGCACAGTCCATTCACATGTCACATGTTCATTTTATTTTAGCCAACTTTCATGAAGCCAACACTGACGCTTGGTTGATGACGAACAAATTCTTACCAGTTAACTAACATTTATACGAGGCTAACCGAGCTAGCTAGCTAGCAGGACAAGTAAACACGAACTCGTGCCTTACCTTCATCCTCTGTAGGTTTGTCTTCCTCCATGTTTCTGCTCCACCACCATCGTTTCTTTTAGAAGCCATTACGGTGTTTGCTTTGTTTAATTTGCTCCCTAAAGGGAATGATGGGCAGCTGTCAATCACTCCCATCCTAGCTGTCGGCGACCCGTACGTCACTCACCTGGTGACGGTGCCGTCAAACGATTATGACACAAAAACACCAGCCACAGATCATCATTGCAGTTTATATTTATAGCCTACAATTATTTTTAGCATCTCAGGGAAATAACAAACACATGAGTTCGCTCCAGATAAACACAGGTCATTTTCATTCTCCGCACGAGGCTGAACAGGCAGCTTTGGGGCCCCCTGGTGGCTCGGAGGCCCTCTGCATCTGCGCAGTCCGCGTGCAGCAAGACACGGCTGAAGTATTGTAACGTTATGCTACTTTATGTGTACTTTAATTTGTCAGTACATTTGTGCAATACTTTTTATATGTCAGTTCCACTCACTGTGCAATATACCATCCAATTCAATATGCAATATTCTGTATGTAATATGTAATATTCCACATTTAATCCAATAGGTCAAGTCCACATCTCAGGCCCAGAGTGTATGTACTGGTCACATGTTTCATATTTCATGTCCATTTTGCAAATGTAAATAAGCCTCATGCAAATTTGATTTTTTTTTTCCTTTTAGCCTGTTTATTGTTCTTTTTACTGTTTATCTGCTCTGGGTTGAATAAGATAAGCCTTTATTTGTCTCACAGTGGGAAAATTCAATAAAGGGTTTTTTTTAATCTTATTCCATTAAAAACAGCAGAGAAGTCAGAGAACAGTGGCAGACGAGTTCACGCATCAAAATACACAACTACAGTATAAGTTTGCCTGCATACTGGGTACTTTTAATTTTAGAACACACTTTTATACGAAGCACCTTTTCTGGCAATACTTCTGTACTTTAATGAAGTAAAATTCAGAAGGAAAGAATACTTGTGATGGAGTATTTTTACTCTGACTGGAGGATTGAACCAGCACACAACAGCACCTACTGTACAGTCAACAGGTGCTTTGTATTATGTAAGTGTGGTAACTGTCTCATCCTGCACCTGTTATGTAATAACTGAAATTAGACTGAACATACACACACACACACACCAACACTTTCCACTGAATGTGTCTTTAGTGTGAAGCTCCAACCTTCACCCTTCCCCCAAATTTCACCCTAAATATAAACCTTTTCCTAATCAGGGCTGGAAAGCCGTGCCGTCAGCGGGGCAGCGCTCCAGTCCACGGCCCCCGGGGGGAGGCCGGGACCCTATCAGCTGAAATTAAAGCACACCTCCCCTCTCACACGCACACACTGGAGACTTCCACACATCTGACAGTGAGAAGCATTTGGACCGCAGGAAGCTGCAGAAACGCAGCTGTGAGGCCTCTAATGTTACGGATCCTTTTTCTGCTTTGAATGTGGAAAAAAATACATCACAGACAAAACAAAGAGTCGAGATGTGTGTGAATTCTATCAGTCAGATTCAGATCAATAACACAAACTGCGACCAACAAATAAGACTTTATTGATCCCTGAGGTGAAAATTCACAAACTAGCAGCAGAAAGTAGAGACGTGAAAATGAGTTCATCTTTAAGGTGATGAACACATGAATGCATCACTAATTAAATCCAATCATATCAACATTACTTTGACTTTCTGCACTTGAAGTAAATTCTGATGCTAATTCTCTTGTACTTTTACTTTGGTTAAATTCTGAATATAGAACTTTTTTAAAATTTATCTTATAACAGAGTATTTCTACACTGTTGTGGTTTTACTACCTGTACTTAAGTAAAGTATCTGAGTACTTCACTGGGTTTGACTTCCCATCAGCCTCAGCTGGATGAAGGCGGCGAGCATGGCCGACATTATATCTGATAACTGAGTCGAGCTAAATGCTAACGTGCTAAACATGCTGGCGTTGGCACGGCAACAGGTACAGGAAGAGGTTTGTGTCATGTTGAGCTCAAACACAGAGAAGAGTCTGAGGCCGAGTTGTTCTTGTTGTTGTCCACAGGTTTTATTTCAGTGTCTGCAGTGTGACAGCAGGAGCAACAGGTCTGGAGGCGACAACATCCACATTCAGTCCCTCGACAATTCATCGATCTCACAAACCGCTCGAGTTCATCACATTCATCATCTGATAAGTTTTTCAGTTTTAGTCTTTGAAAAACAAACATCAGAGTGAAGACGGACGGAGAATCAGAGGTCAGGAAATCAGTGACTGACTTGAAATCAGATCATAAAGACGATGACAGATCAGATGAGACAAGCTGAATCGGAGTAAAATTGAATTTTCCTATAAAAGTACAAATATTCTTGAATTATTGAGTTTTTCTCGTAATTGTGTTTTTATAACACGATTTCAATCCAAGTTTCCTCATAAAATTACAACTGTTTCTGTATTTTATTTCATGTTTGTCTAATAAAATCAGTTAGTTACAACTTAGTCTCATAAGAGGATTTATTTGTTTACTATCACTGCCGACCAAACTGGGTCATTCTCAAATGTCAACTTCCTTCCTGCACAACTGCAACTTCATTTTGATGATATTTTAAAACTCCTCACAACTTTGACTTTTTTCCTCAAAATATCTGGACCTCATTCTCGACATCTCAGGATATTATTTTTCCTTCACAGGTTTGACGAGTTCCCACATTTTCGATTTTGTGTTTTCCCCAAATTTCCTTCCAGGCCCCGCCCACCTCCAGGCCTGTGCTCCAATCATATGGTCTGTCTGACGTTCACAGAAATAAGGACTTGTATCGATGTAAACAACCACTTCTGTACAAAAAACCCAAACAGAAACAACCCCAAGCTTTAGATAGAAAACAACAGAACAATCAAACTGAAGAGATTTAACTGTACAATTCATCGTCATAAATTCAGCATCATTTCTTTCTCTCTGTCATCACTGTACACGTTCTCTCACTTTTACAAATAAAAAACATCAAATATTTCTCCTTGAGTTAGTGTCGCTCTCTCTCCGCTCATACATAAAATAGAGTCTCCGTTAGTATTTGCCTATTTACAGGGTTGCAATATGTACACATTTTCATTTTTTCAGTGTATTCATTTGGGCAGCTCAGCGGACGGCCTCGACCCAAGAGGCCGCCACCAGTTATGTATCCCAGCAGAAGTGGAGGCAGAAACTGTGGTTGGTCCAAAAACTGGAAGGTTTGATCAGTTCAGATTGAAGAATTGGTTTCTTTACGAATGAGGACTTGTTTCTGCCAGAGCTTCACTGGGATCCATAACGAAGCGCCCGACACCCAGGAAGTGGTCCTGAGAGAGCCACCGGCAGACGAGTGATAAAGTCATCTTCGCTGGGTTTCACAATTCTCACCCGACCAAACTGCCGCAAACGTCCATCTCAACAAGACCTTTAACAGCAAATACAGAGTCCTGACGGCTGAGAGCGAGGGGAGGAGTCAAAGCAGCAGAACGTTCTTCCACTGAAACCATGGCAACATACAAACTGCTGCTGGGAGCTCCAACCTCAACTTCTGTTCTTACTAGTTCAACTTGTGTTGTTGGGAATTGTGGAAGATTTTTTGTGTGTAGAAAAGAAAAGGTTTTAAGACTCCATATCAGATCAAAAGGTCTTGTGGAAGTGTCGTTTTGCAGGTTGTGTCCCGTCCAGAACGAAGCAGCTTCAGTTCACACGTCGTTTCATTTCAAATCTGAAACACTGAAACAGCTGTGAGGGGAATTTGAGGCCTCAGTTAAATCTCATTGATGACGATGTAGAATCGTACCGGGGGTGTGGTCAGCACACTGTGACATCACGGTGGCTGTAAAACAGACTGGAGCCCAATCAGTGTTTGTCTTTAAATTCATTTGGCCTCATGGAGCCGGCTTCAGTAAAACAGACTTCAGTCACAAGTTGTTGGGTCTGAAACTGAGAGCCGTCCTGACGTGGACAGAAGGTGGACTCGTCTCTGGACGGGACCGGCCTCGCTCAGCTCTTCCACACAGCATGTTATGGTACAGATGGAGAAGACAGAGCCGAGCACACAGAACGTTTTCAAACCATTTACACCTTTTCAGAATTTTTTTTACAAACACTCGAATCGTCCTGATGCACTGAAGAGTTTCATCAGACCGTGACGGCAGATATCGACTGGACGTGTTCCCGAACATGACTTTAACTGCTCAACATGAATATTAGACACACGCAGGAAAAGGAAGCGTCATGATAAACATCTTCATAAACTTCAGCTTTAATCTCAGAACATCACAGCTTTTTGTCATTAAATGATGATTCTCACCGACCTCATAACAGTTTTCCTCAAAAAATGACCAGAACTGGCCTGAACCATCTCAGGGTTTGTTTTTTGTATCTTTAATGTTTTTATTCATTCTTTTTTTCCAACATCCAGAACATATCACGTCTCACAGTGAAACTCTTCAGTGCACTTTAAAACCCCCGTCCATCTTAATTCGTTTTGTCTTGAGCTTTCGATCTGACGTCATGAAGCCGTCTGTGACTTTACCAACAACAGTGGTAATAAATGACCCGTCCTTCAACATGAGCGTGCTGCTCAGACTAAACGAGCTGAGATGAAGCTTCTAACTGTTCGTGGTTCTGACTCAAAAAGCAAAGTGAGGAGTTTGTGCGTGGACTCAGACCTGGTGATGATCACGGCAGGAAAACAACAACTCTGTAGATTTCTATTATTGGAGTAAATATGACTGAAGTGTGATCAGCTGTACAAACACAGAACCAATCGATCGCAACACAACTGGACTGAACTGAACTGAACCAAACGACTGAAAATCTAGAAGAAAGAGTAAACAAAACCTCTCTGTGTCTCTGAGCCCTGAGGTTTGGCAAAGTGCTTTGTTGCTGCGAGAAGGTGATCGACCAGCTTCGCTTCCTTAAAGCCAATTGGTCGATCAGCAGTTGGATCCCGGACGCTGAGAAAGAAAAACGTCTCCTGTGGAATCGTCTGTCGGGTGTGATGTCATCCCGTGAACACAGCTGATTGGCTGTTGTGTGATAATCAGCTCAACAGGTTCGTGATCATTTTCAGTCACTTCCTGAAAACACCACCTGCGTTTGAATGTTTTAGCCCGTTTACTCTGACCTCAGCACCGTTCTCCAAAGTGATTCGCTCTTTTTTGATCTTCCAGACAAACAACCAGTGTTTCACTTCATTTCAGCAAATTTCATAAACTTGACCTGCCGAGACTTTTTCTTTTCACAATCAGATTTGAAGTCAAACGTTTCAGGCTCCGCCTCCAGCAGCTGGGATGAGTCATTCGGCCGAAAAAAGAACTGATGTAAATACTTTTGTACTTTTACTTAAGTAAAACCTGGAATATTTCTCACAGGGAGTATTAATACTGTCAGAGCTGCAGCTTTATGTTTTAATAAGAAGGAGTTTTTAACTCATCAGTGCCCTCTGCTGGACAAACTCTGTCTGGTAGGAAATGACCTCAGACGGATATGATATTATGATATTTGTCTGTTGATGTTTCACATCATCCAGCTCCGACACAACGAGATCAGCCTGCATGACCATTGAAAATGAAATGAAACCGTGTTGTATCTGGAAACAGTCGGCAGCGTCGCAGCAGGTCCGCGCTTCATAGCAAACGGGTTAAAACATCCAACATGACGTTGATCATTAAAAGTCCAGAAAGAAAAAGCGGAAAAGAGTTGACGACCGTCTTCAGACTGAGATCACGTTCGGTAGAAAACCAGCATCTACACAGTCTGATCCAGAGAGGAAACATCACTACCAAGTCCTATCGTGTGAGCCGAGTCCATGAACGCACCGTGACCGACTCCCCAAGTGTCCGTCACAGGTGCTGTCAGTGAAGGCGTCGTCACTTTGAGGTGAACATGAGAGAGAAGCGGACAGAGAGCAGTTCCTGATGACTCTGTGAGAAACACAGCAGCCGCCACACAGCACAGGTCAGAGGGCGGCGGACTGCCCTCGCCACCGACCGACCACGACCGAGTTCAGTTTCAGATCAGGCGGTTCGTCGTGTCCTTTGATCCACATGGACGAGTTCATTACTTTGATGGAAAAATAGCTTCAGTCCCGAAGCGCAGACGACAGGTTTCTGAGTGCTCGTGTAAACTCGTGTTGTGACGTCAGAGCGTCCAGATTGAACCGGTTCCACCTGCAGTCCAACGTGGTCAAACAAAGGTTCAGTGTGACGTGATTTATTCAGTGTTGCACAACCTCCTCAGAGAAAAGGTCCCGGAGGATGAAGTCCCGATGTGGAGCCGCTCAGGTGTTTCAAAGATTCAACACTTTCTCCGTCTGCATGTTTCTGTTCAGAGACGAATCTGAGACCACGTCAAACAGGAAGTCGGAGCGACGGCTCAGCTGAGCGACCGGCCGGTCCGACCGTACACATGTTTATGTCGGGTTATTGACCCAAATACAAGACAGAGTCCTGACCAGAAAACAACCTGTGCTTCTGCCAACAGCGGCTTCTGTTAGATACAAAACACGAGACGGTTGGGGAAGTTTCCCAAAATACGTTTGGTCCAATAAGAAGCGAGTCCTCAAACCTTTTCTCCTGAAATCAAACCACTGAAGCAGAATCACATTTGTGTCACTTACTGTCAGGATCTAAAAGTGGTCAGAATGACTTTCTCTCAGCTCCTGCTTTTCAGAGGTGAAACACTGGAAACTGAAAAGGTCTGAACTTCAAACAGAAACTTCAAACCCTGGAGGAAATGTTGTCTTATATTTGGGTCAATACGGCATCGGTCTGAACGAAGGCTGTTCATTGGAGGGTTCAAAGGTCAGCAGGTGTCAGTCAGGTGGTCAGATGGTCTCGTCTGATTGGTCAGAGAGCAGAAAGTGAGGAAACAGGATGGGCTGAAAGAAGAGTCCTTCTTCTTCTTCTTCTTGTGTCTCAAACCTGCTGCGGGTCAAGTATCTTGTTTTTAATGGAGCCCGTCTCCTGACTGCCGTTTGGAATAGTTCAGTGTTCATCTCCTGGATGTGAGGAGACTTTGAGGTTCTCTCCTGATCCCAGCCGCCGCTCTGAAACGCCGCTGAGCGATGACCGCATGTCGTTGATCGTCCCTGAGCGAACGCTCACGGCAGACCTTCACCAACATCTCAACAATGTTTCAGACTGACGCACGCTGAAGGATTCAGGAGGAACTCTGCGGCTGAACGAAGACGATCTGTCCCCTGAAGCATCCAGAGGTTAAAGCACAAACTCCCACTGATGGTGAAGTGAAAACGAGTGTTTGGTTCCTCCGGGCGTCTCTGTGTGTCGGTGGTGTCAGCAGTGTTCAGAGCAGACAGCTGCTGATGGAGAGATGAGGGAGGAGGCGGAGGCAGAGAAGTGGTGGGTGAGGGAGGGGGAGGAGTTAGTGGGTTTTCAGTTCCAGTGTGAGACTCCGTCCTTCCTCGTCCTACCTGAACCTCCGTCCGTCTGCTTTGTTGTTTGTTGGACACAAATTGCCTGAACAGCATCTTCCTCCTCCTCCTCCTCCTCCTCCTCTTCTCTCCTCCGTCTCTAAGTCTCTCTCCTTCCCTCCTGTTTGCCCCTTTATGTGTCTTTGGGCTCCAGTTTGCAGGACATGTCAAACAGCAGGTTCTGGTTGTCGATCACCTGTAACTGCCGGACGTAGGCCTTCGTCTGCAGGTGGGAGGGGGACGTCTCTGTATCCATGACTACCAGGTGACACAGGAAGAGAAACAGAAAGCACACAGATGTTAGAAATATTAAATCCATCAATCATCAGGCAAAGACTTGCACTGACATGATGACACCACCAGAGGGAGCCACAGTAAAAAGCATTTTAAAGTGTGTGTGTGTGTGTGTGTGTGTGTGTGTGTGTGTGTGTTACCCAGCTGGCTGCTCCTGTATCGTCTGATGATTCTCACCATCTCGGCCACTTTATGCTGCAGGAGGAGAGAAAAAAGGAGAATGAAGAGGAAGAAAAGAGTCGATGAGTCTCATATTTTTTCCAGTTTGTTGGAGGCAAGTTGAGGTTTTTGAGGCGTCACCTGAGGTGACACAGAATTTAGGATCATCTAGAAACAAACGTGACATTTTATTACAACGGAAGACGTCAAACTTGATGTTTGATAACAGAGCAGAAACTAATCGGTGCCGTGTGGGAGTGAAAGCTTTCACAGTTTAAGCTCAAAGGTTTGACTGAATGTGAATCACTCACCATCTTCTCAAAGTTGACGAGTTCACCGTGGAACGTTTTACAGCTCTCGTGAAGAAACGTCAAGTCTGACACAGAAACAGGAAACACGTTCATTCATCGACACTTTCTCAGGAGAAACAAACAAACATGATCGAACTGAAGCTGCTGAGTCACCTGAACAGTCGAGTTGTTTCTGTAATATTTACTGTATATATGTGAATATACACGTGCTGTGTGTATTTATATACTGTATATACACACATTCAGTTTGCAGGTCTATTTTCTACCACAGGAGGCAGCAGAGAATCAATCATTTACTTCTTCTCTTTATAAGCCTTTGATTCACTCCTCCTCTGATCGTGTTACCATGGAGACAGAGACACACACACACACACACACACACTTTAATGAGATTACTGTACACATTGTGTGTGTGTGTGTGTGTGTGTGTGTGTGTGTGTGTGTGTCCTGCTGGGCTGAATGAGAGCAGTTGAAGATGAGATGAAAAGAAAAACTGGAGCGAAGATAAAAAAACGACAATGAAGATGAGTCTTTGAAGTGACTGAATGTGTGTGTGTGTGTTTTGCTGGTTAATGTGGAGCTGATTAGCCAGAAGTGTTAATTAGCTAACGTGTCTGCAGCAGCTGCACATCTGGTTCACAGCTGCGGGAAAACAGACTCAGAGGATGAAAACCTGCAGATTAACCAGTGATTAAGTGATGAACCAGGATCAGCTGATCACGACTAGTTTCCTCTCTAATTCTGTTTCAGGAGACCAGACGAGGGTCATGTGACCGCTAGGGGCCTTTTCCCAGAGTTCAAAGTGAATCTTCAGTAGCATGCTAGTGTTCAGCTGACAGCAGCTGGTGGCTCAGTGCAGCCTCACCTTTGAGCAGCAGAGGAGTGAAGGGGATCAGCGGAGGTCTCAGGCTGGTGATCAGGTCTCTGTAGGACTTATGGTTCCTGGACGGGTCCTACGAGGTCACGTGACCATGAGGTTAATATGATGGTGGTGACCTTCATCATTATAAACCACATCAGAACAGAAAAATACAGCCAAGTCTTTTACTCACTGCGACGCTCTCAAACTGCTGAAACTGTTTCCTGAACTTCCCCGGGAGGCCCTGAGCACACACACACACACACACACACACACACAGAGATCATTATTAGGCTTTAATGCTGGTGTGTATCGACGTGTCAGAGCTGCAGTTCTGTGCTCACTGTGTCACTAGTCGTCTCACTAACACAAAGACAACAAAAACAAAATCACAACGTGGATCAATAAAACAAGCTCAATGTATAAATGATAAAACCTGACAATGAATAAACAGCAACAATAACATCATAAAAACAATCAATCAAAAACAGCAAGAATTAAAAATCACATCTCGTAGTTAACGGCTGATGATGAAGTGAGCAGGTGTGTTACCTCCCAGGTGAGGCGGAGCCTGTTGACAGCAGGGTTGTCTAACCCCAGAACCACAGCGAGGAAGGACAGCAGGTCCTGCTGCTGCTTACAGCTGCAACACACACAGAAAACACCACATGTCTGTCCTGTAAAACCTTTCAGTGGTTCAGGCCTCTTCATTCACACGGTGCCTCTGCTGGGAGACAGTGAGCCACAGATGTCTGTCCCTCAGCTTCCACAGACAGACGAGCTTAAACCGGCGTGATGTGGTGGATGTGTGAATGAGACACGGCCCCCCCTCCGGACTCACAGTGCTGCGATCTTGATGAACTTGCGGAGCAGCTGGATTCTCTTCGGCAGCGACTGACACTGCAGAATCTCCGTGGCGACCCAGTGCTGCACCTCGCTGCAGCGCTGCAGTACCAGCTCCAGGTTCAGGGGGCGCC
>JBBMOC010000406.1:25105-36068 GCA_037975185.1 Centropyge bicolor
AGCTCGTTCACTCCGTCTTTTCTTCAGAGCAGAAATCCTCCTCCCACACACACGGAGCCGAGCAGTCACGGCGCCGCGCTGCAGCCTCAGAACACTGCAGCAGGATCCAAACCCACGGCCTCACACGTCCACGGAGGAGAGTCTGGAAACTAAGCTCCATCACACTCCGCTCAGGCCAGAAGCTCACACACAGAGAGAGAACAGGGCAGAAATACTCTGGTCCTGCATCCACATTTATACTTCAGGAAAGATTGAAGTCATCGTGCAGAAATGTCTCCTTTCAGAATGACATAAAATAGGAACTATCATTATTGATCATTCATGTGTTCATCACTTTCATGCTGCAGCTGCTGAAACATCCTGATACACACACACAGGAATACAAATACATGTGAATATTTCTCACATTGTTGATGTGAATCTGCAAAATAACATAAGGAAGAACAAAGTAACATAAGATGGAAATACTCAAGTGAAGTACAAGTACCTCAAAATTGTGTTTGAGTACATGTTACTTCCCAGCTGCGACGAGTTCACACAGTGGAAACGTTATTTACCTGCTGCTTCACAGGTAACACACCTGAGCACCTGCCTGCCTCAACACGCCTGCTCCTGTGTGTGTGTGTGTGTGTTCCTGTGTGTGTGTGTGTGTGTTCCTCTGTGTGTGTGTGTGTGTGTGTGTGTGTTCCTGTGTGTGTGTTCCTGTGTGTGTGTGTGTGTATTATGTAAGACGCTTTGTCAGGTTTGTTCCTCTTTTATGAAACTGTCAGGAAACTTTCTGTTTTACCTGTTTACACACACACACACACACACACACACACACACACACACACACACACACACACACACACACACACACATTCTACAGCAGCTGGTGAGTTCATGTTGGTCTCGATCTGTGTGAAGCCTTTTAATATATTTTGTGTTTGTGTTTTATTAAACTTTGCAAACACCAAAGTTTTCTCTCAGCAGATTAAAGAAGAAAATCGACCTTTATAAGAAAGTCAGTCAGGATTAAACATGTTCAACTCACAAAGCGAACGTGTTCCTGAAGAATGAGTTCAAAAGATGTGACGTCATTAATGAAGGGCGGCGCACACACACACACACACAAACTATTTTTTAAATCCTCACCATCTGACTGACACACCCTCTCCTTCTCACACACACACACACACACACACACACACACACACACCCTGTCTCAATAGCCAAGATTTCAAAACAAGCTCTCTCAAAGTGCATCATGGGAAACCTGTGGTGTTTTAATCCAGTTCACGGCTCAGTGACAGAAGAGGAGAAGCTCTGGTCTGTGATTGGTCACGGTCGATGTTACAACTTCCTGCTTCATCACGTGACTCAAAAAAACTTTCAATTATTGGAAAAAAAAGAAGCTGTAAACTTTGCTGAGCCTCACAAACACTTGGAAAAGACTTTTTATCATCAGAAGTGTTTGAATGAAAACAGCGGCGTGAGGACGCCGGCAGGAGGAGTCTGTGAACAACAAATGAAAACATGTCACTCGTCTATCACGGGGTCAAAGGTCAGCAGCTAGAGAGAACGACCACGACGTTCACGTGTGGTTCACTGTAACAACAGACCAGCGCGACGCTTCCTTTGGTTCATCAGAGCTGCTGGTCAGTTGACTGACGCGCGGACGGACCAATGGGACGCTGCCGTGCCGCCGACACGGTTCAACACTCCGCCTTCACTGCTGCAGCCGTCGAGCCTCTAAAGCAACTCACTGTAAGGCTTAAACTCATGAATCCATTGAACTCCAGGTTAAAACAATCAGCTCAATCCAAACATTTCCAGTGGTTTCTCTCTGCTCTGTAAAGTGAACGACTGTGTGACAGCGCGAGTCGAGCAGGTCAAACCAGACAGGTGAGAATCCATCACTGAGCAGACGCCGCGTCAAACACAAAGGACACGAGAACAAAGGAGCGCCGAGCTGACGGACGGACGTTTGAGTCCAGAAAACAAACCTGGTTTTCTGGCCGTGTGTTGTGGGTGTGACGCAGACGTCGGAGCTAAAATAAAAGCTGGATGTGGGTCAGAGCCACGGAGGAGGATCAACAGGCTCAGGCTCCGCAGTAATTAAATATGAAGCACAGTGTAATTTTCAGGCTGCCCAGACAAAAACACACCAGACGAGGACGACGTGGACTCAGACTCTCCGTTTGTCTTCCTGTCTCAGGGCTCTCACTCACATCTGTCACCTCTGGAGCTGCGTTAAAGCCACGTTCCCTCGGCTGCTAACGAGGAAGTGGACTCATCTGACTGAGGAAAGGTTTGGAAGAACCTGATGGACGGTTCAACACGGTGAATTTAAGAAACTTCCTGATGAACAGAGGTTAGATGACTTCTGTCACACTGCAGCTTCACAGTCAGACCAGAATCACAGAACCAAAACCAGATCCGGCACAGCTCCTCGTTCATTAGACGTCCACATACTTTTGGCCACATAGTGGAAAGATTCACTGTTAAAATGGATTAAATTCACTACATTCTAACTTAATGTGGCCTAAATTAAAGTGCTGCCCTTTTTTAAGCAGATGAGTGAACTGACAGTTTGTAGTCCATCCGGTCATGTGCCGCCATGTTTGTAGTTCGTGACTCCCTGCAGCAGAAGCGCGTCACACATCAGGGCTTACAGAAAACACTCTGGAATAAACTCTGCTAATCTTCAACAAACAGAGAACTAATCTGCAGTGAGAACAAACAGTGAACTGTGAGGAACAAACCCCATCACAGACCTTTGGACTCGCAGCCACATCGGCACCGAGTCCGACTGGAACTCCACGCACAAACAAACCACGAGTGACTTTGAGTGAGAAATGACAAAGTGATTCTGCTGCTGCGCCGCCACGCAGCCTCCGCCCGTCCCCTCCACGCCACCGCCGCTGACGTCTGTGGATTCAGGTGTTTGTTGGAGGTTTCTGATCCGAGAAGAGTCACATCACTGAGACATGAACCTGCTTCACACCGGCTCAGACAAAATAACAGCTCCCTGTTTTCACCCTGTGATTTGAATCAGTTTCACCATGAGACGCAGCAGCACAAGAAGATGAAGGTCATAAAGTCAGAGAACGAACATCAGGTCAACTCGAGGTCACATCAGACCTGAAAGGCTGCTTCAAGTCCATTTCAACATTTATTGGAGATCAAACAGACGTCTGCGTCTGAGCGAGGCTGCAGCAGCACGACGCACAGGACCAGGCTTTAGCTTCCTGAGGTGGATTCTCACAGACGTCTCTCCTCAGAGTCTGAGCACAGTTCGCTTCCTTCTAACACCACAGTCGGCTCAGATCCATAATTCATCAGCTCTCACTCAGTCTGTGGGGAAGTGGACAGTCGGGTCTCTGCAGCAGGACGACGTCTCATCATCTCATGTTTCAGAGAGCAGGAAGCACAGGTGCACTTCCTGTTTCCAGACTGGGCCACTTCCTGTTTCACATATCTGTGTAACGATCAGTTGGTCAGTCGCACGTTGATCCGCACGGACACAAATACAGACTCATCCATCCATCGATTGTCTGATGGTCTCACGTTGAAACTCGACCAGTCGGACCAGTCGGACCCTCTGTCGGCTCCATATTAACGACATATCAACAGTACATTTTTCACTGTGGCCATAAAAACTGACTCAGTGTGAAAATAAAAATCATCGCTTCGCTTTGCTGAAGCTCCTCAGAGACAAACAGTTAACTGAAGATTAACTGAGACGTGTAATGTGCAGCGTGTACACACACACACACACACACACACACACACACACACACAAACACACACACACAATGAGCTGATAATACTGCAGCCTTTGTGAGAGTTGAACCAGGAGGAAGTGCTGGATTATTCATGAATGTGACGAGTGCAGATAAAAGCAACAGTGGGACGTTTTCATTAGTTCATAAATGTGTGTGTGTGTGTGTGTGTGTGTGTGTGTGTGTGTGTTTTCTACTAAAATCAACCAAAGACTTTGCTCTGCAGCATTTTAAGGATTTATTTCCTCCAAACTATTAGAAAAGTCAAACACAAATCTAAACATCAGGAGTTTGTTATCGGCTGACTCCTCTTCACTGTCTGTGCAGGACGACACACACACACACACACACACTTCAGGAGGCTTCAGCTCCTTCATGTCAAAGCTCTGATCATCAAACCGACTTCACACCTGCTCAGGTTGAAAAACACTGAGCGACCTGATTACCAGCATCACCTGCTTCCATCAGACGTCTCCACTGAAGGAATGTCCTAAATACATACTGTACATACATACTTTGGTCTGACAGCTTTACTTACTAGTTACTCTACTTTAGTTTAAGTGCATTGTCCTGAACCTCCGACCACTCGACCTCAAACTCAACAAAACTCCTGCGACTGTTCACTGTGGTCTTCACTGTCAGCAGCTGACAGGCTGCCAAGCAACAAGCCCATCAGCTGATCAACGGCCAATAATCACCCTCATCATCCTCATCACCCTCATCATCCTCATCACCCTCATCATCCTCATCACCCTCATCATCCTCATCATCCTCATCACCCTCATCATCCTCATCACCCTCATCACCCTCATCACCCTCATCACCCTCATCATCCTCATCACCCTCATCATCCTCATCACCCTCATCATCCTCATCACCCTCATCATCCTCTCAGCAGCAACATTCACTCCGCTCTACAATATTTACACAGTACATGTTGGAACATTCTGTCGATATGAGGCAGCGACGAGTGCAAACATATTTTAACATGTGACCATCGTTTTGAATCTTCTGCCATTTTAAAATATCCTCTTGCTCATTTTCTGGAAAAATCCAATTTAAAGACCAATGAAACGTGGACTCAAACACTCAAACACACCCTGCAGCTTCTAACACGCAGCAATCACTGCAAACACACACACATTCCTGCAGGAACACATACGTACACGCATGCATGCACCCCCCCCCCCCACACACACACACACACACCCACTTCAGCTGTAATAAGCAGGCTGCGTTTCTGAAAGAGGACGGCAGCGATTATGTAACCACACACACACACACACACACACACACACACACACACAGACACGCAGGCTGCAGGAACAGTGTGTATGATATGAACTGTGGTGCTGCAGAGAGCCGGTGGATCTGAGCTCGTCTGGAGCCGAATGTTTCTCACTCGAGTCGAGCACGAATCCTAACATGTCACATTCAATCAGCTCCCTTCACTTCCCCTGCAGCAGCTGCCCTTTCTGCACGCCACACGTCTTCAGCCCCAAGCAGGAGATCTGCTGCAGCCGCCAGCCGCCATCGTTACCAATTCATGTGAGGGTTCACGGCTCTGCGTCACTCAGTCACTTTCTCTGTCTTCAGATGTTGGTCAACATTTAATCAGACGGACGGCTCTGACGAAGCTGCAGGTCGGTCTGTGTTCCATCAGAAGGTTCGGTCGTTCGCCCTGTTGGATCCTGGTGCTGAGGCAGTTTGTGTTTGTCCTCGTGTTGAAGCAGAGAGAAACGAATGAACTGAGCCGTGTGGTTCAAACATGGGCAGCAGGAACAAACGGGAGCGGACGGAACGCTGCCGGCGCTCAGAGCGAGGTCATCTTCACTCTGAAGCTCGGCTCATACAACATCACGTATCAGCAAAGTTCTTCACTGAGACATCTGATCAGATTTCTGCTGAGGTCACGTGACCTCGGGCGGCCATGTTGGACAGGATGAGAGACAGAAGACAGCATCATGTCCTACCTGTACAGTGTCCGTGACGTTTCCCCGCCACGCTGTCCAGCACGGACAGGGTCAGGTTGTCCGGCGTGTCGGGGGGCAGCGGCGTCCCTCCCCCTCCTCCCCCTCCTCCCCCGCTGCTGCTGCTCTCCGTGATCAGACTGGCCTCAGAACTCTGCTCGTCGCTGGACAGAGACGGGCTGCGGACGTCTCCTCCTCCTCCCCCGGAGCCGTTGGCGCTGCTGGGCGCCGTGACCAGACCAGGCCCTGTGGCTGAGGGCCAGGAGGGGGCGTCCTCGCTGTCCGGGCTGCAGGGGCCAAAAGCAAAGTTTGAATTATGCAAGAATCACTTTCACATTCACTTCCTGTCATCGTTTCCATCATTGAGCTGAACCGATCGATCGATCAACAGAAAACCAATCAGAAACGATTCCGATCATCGATTTGTTGTTTAAGTTGTTTTTCTATATAAAAAACAAAAAATGTCACTTGTTGAAACATTTTCTCTGTTTTCTTTCACAGTGACTGAATCTGAGTTCTGGTCTGACTCAAGACGTCAAGAAGAGCAAAAGAATCATTCAATTTGATCCTTTTCTTTCTTTGAAAACTAATGAAAACTAATGTGATGCTCTGAACGCAGCTGGTTTCTTCTTCTGTGGTGCTTTAAGGTTTTATTCACACTAAGTCGACGTCTCGTCTGTTTGTTAAACTGGACTCGAGCGACATGAATCGGCAGGTTCACCTGTGGTCCAGCAGCGTCTCACAGGAATCTTCTGGAAGAATCGAATGTTTCCAGGACTAAACCAACAGTTAGACTAAATGTTCCAGATGAGACGACGAGCAGAACAGAACAAAACAGAGACACTGAATTCAAATGCAACCAGCTGCTGGACAACAAGTTCAAAACCTCACTGTCATGTCCTCATGGTTCCCTATGAATCACTGCAGGAGCTCCTTCAGACCTGGACCAGGACCGGGACCGGGACCCAGCCCAGGACCAGGACCGGGACCCGGCCCAGGACTCAGAGGCTGCAGGCTCACCACCTGGTCTCAGCTCCAGAGGCTCATGTCTCACCTGAACACCTCCCGGGCCGAGCCGCCCTCAGGTGACGTCTCCCTGAAGAATGGGACGACCCGGGACAGGCTGGCCCTCCGGCGGGACGCCCCGGTCCCCCCACCGGCCTTGTCCGCCACCCCACCCACGAAGCCCCCGGCCCGGGTCAGAGCCGTGGTCTGCTTCTTCAGGAACTTCTCCAGCGGCTTCATCCCCGCCGGCATGGTGGGAGTCTGGGGGGGTCAGAGAAGGGTGGAGGGGGTCTGAAGGGTGGTGGTGCAGAGACACAGGAGGGGGGGCTACATCCTACAGCCCCACAGGCCGGAGGACAGGTGAGCAGGTGGACAGGTGAGAGGACCCTGTGGACGGCTGCTCCAAAGAACCAGCTGGTTTTAACCCATCTGAGGTGGAGGAGGAGGGAGAGACCTGCTCCGTCCTCTCTCTCTCTCTCTGTCTCCCTCTCTCTCTCTCTACCTCTGGCTCTCTGTCTCTCTCTCTCCCTGTCTCCCTCTCTCTCCCTGTCTCTCTCTCTCTCTGTCTCTCTCTCTCTCTCTGTCTCTCCACCTCTGTCTCTCTCTCTCCCTCTCTCTCTCTCTCTCTCCCTCCCTGTCTCTCTCTCCCTGTCTCCCTCTCTCTCTCCCTGTCTCCCTCTCTCCCTCCCTGTCTCCCTCTCTCCCTGTCTCTCTCTCTCTCTCTCCCTCCCTGTCTCTCTCTCTCTCTCCCTCTCCCTCTCTCTCTCTCTCTATCTAAGATGAATCCTCCTGCTCAGTCTCTCCCTGTTTGGGCCGCAGTCCTCGCTCCTCCTCCCCGCTGTTCGCTCTCTGTTCCCCGGCTGCTGCTCGTCCTCCTCCCGCCTCCTCAGACGCCGAGCTGCGGCTCCTGGTTCCGCGGGAATGAGCGGCTCCGGCCCGGGCTGGTCCTCCGGTGTGTCTCCGGTGTGGTGGCCGGTGTGTGCGCTGCTCTCTGCGGCTGAAGCCTCGACGCTGTTCCACCTCCGGACACACCTGGAGCGGCGCGGTGCGTTCAGGCGCTGCAGGACTTGTGAGCTCGCCGTGCGTCGTCCCGCCTCACGGTGGCGCCGCGGCGCTCCTCCTCCTCCTCTCTGACAAATTAGTGGAATTAGAAGTGACTCGTACATTCACACTCCTCCCTCCTCCTCCCCCTCCCCCTCCTCTCATCTGCTGCAGTTGCGCGCTCCCGACACGCCGACAGGACGGGGACGCGCATGCTCATTTAGCTCTGCTGCTGTAAAATTGATGGAAGTGAAAAAAATCCTTGTCGACGTCACCACAGGACATCAGAGACAAAACACCGCGAGATTTCATCGATGAGCGTTTGATTATTGACGGAACAGGAACATTGACGACCTTTAAATAAAATACTCCATTACTTCAGCACTCAAGTTACCTGACACACAAGTATTGTAATAATAATTATTACATTTTGCACTTTTTGACTTTAATAGAAGAAAAATAGTTCCCATCACTGTTTTTTAACCTGAGCTTGAATGTTTTTAATTTAACATGAAACTGAAGAAAGAAAGAACAAATTCTTTTCACCAGTTTCACATTGTTGTTGTTTCCAGAACTTTTTGATGGTTTTCATTTAAAAAAAAAAAAAAACGTGTCCTGTTCATGGACCTTCTGTCTGTCCACAGGTGAAGATCTGCAGAGTCAGCAGGTGTTAAAGGTGCTGGTCACATGATCCAGAACTAAAGCTGCTAAGCGACGACGTTCATGGAAACTGTTTGAAATTGAGGACATTTTGTCTTCAGGTTCAGGTTCAGGTCACGGAGGGTCCTCATAAGTATTTATAACAATGTGTGAACATGTGTCAAAATCACCATGCTAACATCTGCTGATTATTGATCCCCAGTGGTCACATGACCCTTCACTGATCTGCCTGGATGTGTTCATTGTGTTTGTTGAAATCTGATCACGTCTGGTCACAGTCTCATAACAACAACAATCACCTGAAGAACAAACTGTAACTGGACCCCCCCCCCAACATGGCCGAGTCCTGGAGGAGCAGTTTGGAGTAATATGACACCGGCTCCTTCATCTGACTGACAGCAGAGCAGAGACGACTCACATTCGTCCTCCGGAGCCTCCGACCTGCAGCTGGAGCCAAGTTCCAGGTGTAGAAAGTCACCACATGTGTATCAGTGGAGTTGAAGTCACAGAGAAAAATACTTAGAAACTTGTAGATTTTTTTTCTCTCACATAAACAGATTCTTATTCTTTACAAATGAAGAGACTCAAACACACACGTTGCTACAGCTGCTGCAGTGAATCAGCTGCAAAACAAAAAAAAGCAAAGACAAAATTTGCCCTCACGTTGATCAGTGTGTGAGTTCATGCAACAACAGTTTCACACAAACACATTTGTCACAGATGGTTTTCACTCTTCTTCTTCACGTCAGAGGAAGAACTCTTTACTATGATGACGAACTCAGACAGGAAGTGAGGACCTGAGCAGGTTAGAGCAGACTGATGGAGCTCAGCTCTGAGGCGACAACAAGACACTGTCTGCTGACTGTGTGTGTGTGTGTGTGTGTGTGTGTGACATCAGCAGGCTGACAGAATGGGAACACTTCTGCACACGCTCAGTGGCTCGTTCTGCTGGCTCACACGACACATGAAACACACACACAGGTAATGTCCAACAGGACTGTGTGGAGACGGGTTGTGTGTCCCGAGGTCGGCGGCTCGCTCACAGGAAAACACGTCACATGAGCGTGACAGGATGAATGAAGAAGCATCGTGAAACAGAATCAGTGTGAAAAGCTGCTTTGGTTTAAAAACACTTGAGCTTAATGAAAACATCTTGTTAAAAATGACGACATCAGATCAGAAAACTGACATGCAAAGTCAGAAAGAGAGCAGATATGAAGAAAGATAGAAAGAGGAAGTTGGAAAGAAAGAACAAAAAAGAAGACATGAAGTTAAAGGGAAAAAGAAAAAAAGACCATTGTGTGCGTGTGAGGAAACGCTGGCCTACGAGTAGCTGTTACATCATCATCGATAACGAGCCAATTAGAAGGCAGGAGGCTCCACCTCATGAGGCAGTTACATCATCACCTCAGCTATCAGTCACAGGCATTATGAGCTCGTCGTCATGGTTACACGAGGACATGTGACCAATCAGCTGCAGCAGACAATGAAAAGAGCCTGACCTTTGACCCGAGCTTCTCTGCTCCTCCATCTGCTCCGCTCACATTCTCTCTCCTTCACTGACAATTAAAAGATGTTTGTTGGGTTTGAACGATGCTGAAGCTTCGCGTTTGTTTGAAGGGTCAAATCAAAGCGAAAAGAGCCGTCTGGTCCTTTAACAGCTGAGTCTCTGTTCAGCAGCTGTTTCATATTCATGAGGAGGAGACAATGTCTGCCAGCTGATTGGCTGTTTCTGCCTGTCAATCACAGCGTTTACATAATAGCTCCCCTTCCCCTCCAGGTTATGAATATTCATATTAACGGTCAGAGCAGGTGTGTGTGTGTGTGTGTGTGTGTGTGTGTGTGTGTGTGTGTGTGTGTGTGTGTGTGTGTCCTGTCTCTCATTAACAGATTTGACTTCAAAGAAACGAACAAAATCAGGACGAAGGATGATGAAGACATAAAGAGCGAAACGAGAGAAAAAGGCAACAAAACATTAAACACTGGATCTTTTTCTATTTTCAGAGTTAATGAAACGCTGATGATAGTGTTTTAAATTGACTTTAGTTCAATGTTGTAAAACAATAGAATGTGAAAACAGCTGAGTTTGAATCAGCCAATCAATAATCTTTGTTTATCCGTTGACTTTCATCCAGAGAAGCAGATGTGAACAACAAGTCTTCGATCGATCTGCACTTCAAACTGCATCCAGAGAAAAAGCAGCCGTCACACGATCACTTTCATTATTATGTTCTTTATTGATCCTCTGAGTGGATGACAAACAGAAACAAACCGTCGATGCAGTTTTCAACATGGTCACACTGAAACAAAGGGCCGTCACAGTGAACACAGCCTGGTCAGGTTCACAGATATGTCATCGAACAGGGCAGCAGCTTCAACGCTCAGATATTCAACATCTCAACACAAGAACAAAGTCAGACGACGCTCTGCCACAGAGTCAGAACTGAAACCCACTGACCACAAATCAGTCCAGTCTTCACTTTTCTGAGTTGGAGGTGAGCTGAAGCAGGTTCCACCCCCCCC
>JBBMOC010000406.1:36360-52679 GCA_037975185.1 Centropyge bicolor
CTGGTTTGGGAGTCGGGGCTGTAATGAAGCAGAACCCTGGTGTTGACTTCAGGTTCATGGAGCTTCAGAGGGGACGGGAACAACCAGCGCTGCTCCTGAAACCATCGTTCACTCAGTCCGTCGCCTTTTCCTCAGGCACAAGTTCAACTTGCTTCAGGATGAACAAGGTCCGCTCTCGTTCTCAGCTGGCGGTCTGACTCTGACCATCATCAACACACATCACCCAGAGCGACTTCACACTCCGGTGTGCTACAAGCTAATCTGGACTTGGCTTTCAGTTCGACCCCAAACCACAACACAGTCCCTTAACTTCCTGTTGCCCTCATCACTCAACATGAAGTTCCATTTCAGACAAATAAATGAAAGAGGAAATCGCTTTGGTTTTATAAAGCGGCTTCCTCTGTGAGTCTTTACGGGTGTTAACATGTGAAAACAAAGCAATTTTCAGCCTCGACTACTAATAGAAAACAGTATTAAAATTAAACAGTGAGACATTTCAAAAAGGAAAAATTAGAAAACAGATCAAAACTAAAGCCACGCAGCTCGTTCGTCGTCGCTACTCGTCTCTAAATTAAATCCACCGTTAACATTCGAGGTCCCTGCCGATGCCTTTGACTCAGAAGCCGACTGTTCTGGAGCACTAGTAGTTTTATTAGAATATGTTTACTGCTCTATTTGATCTGTTCAAGCTTCTATATACACATTTAGATTCTATATACAGCAACAATAAAGGCGTCCACCTGACGGCGGCAGCAGCTTCTCTCAGACCAGCGACCGACCTTTGTGCAACTCCCATGTCCTTAATTTGACTTTCTGCTCATCAGGAGGAGGAAAAGGAAAAGCTGCCGTCGGACAGCGACAGAGTTGAGGCGAGCAGGTGACGAGCCGCTCACTGACAGGTCAGAGTTTAGTACGACACAGGAAGCGGTTCATCTCCGCTCCGGCTCTGAGCCTCCACACGGCTGAGCTCCAGCTCTGTCCACCGGCCCCCAGGGGGCGCTGAAAGGTTACTGCAGGCAACAAGCCGGCCTGTACACCGTTCCCCCAGCTCTCAGCTGGTAAACACAGACGTGAAGGTTGTGGCCGAATCGTCCAGCTCTGCTACAGATGCTGTGTTTTACTGGCAGAGAAACGACAGCAGCGTCTCTTCTGTCCTCGTTACTGTCGACGAGGTGAAAAGTTTCAGCTGGTTGATTTCTTCAACTTCTGGATCAAAAGGAAAAGAACTGGCAAAAACATCAATTATCTGAGCTTGGAGTTAGCAGCTCCTCTGATCTAGGTTCTGCTTTATGGAATATGAGTGATGAATGTCTTTGGGTTTGGGACATCACCTCAGACCTGTCACTGTCTGCTTCTGTCTGCCGTCACTTCTACCAACAAACACTGAGCTGATGCATCTGGACACACAAAGGTCTTCACACGGAACAACTGTCCGTCTGTCTGTCTGTCTGTGTGTGTGGACAAACTCCACCCAGCTGGAGCACGACAACATGCGGACGCACCGCGTGTGCAGTGAACACAGAGCTGACGTCAAACTCTACACACGACGATTCTCACAGACAGACAGTCGCTCTTCATCCTGCTGAACCTTTGTCCCATCTATGATGGTAGAAAACAACACATTAGCCTCCTGTTTAACACTGAAACAAATAACAGCTGAAGAGTGTGAAGTAAACGGATTAACTGAAGAGTAAAGTACGTTCAGAACGTTCCAGAGAAACGCTCATGTTGCCGCCTGCTGGCTGCTCATCAGGCTTCGGTCAGATCCTGTTTCAACAGAAAACGTTACCACTCCCATCCACACGAGACATCAGAGTGACTCTAAAGCGTCTGAAGTCATCGGTCCGACAGGCAGACGTTTACATTTGCAAAGTTCAGCGTTGTTGCTCAAAGACACGTCGGTGGGACCAAACCTGCGACTGCAGAGTTACTGACTGCGACACGTCGCCAACATGGCCGACCTGCCCGACTGCTACTGGGTTGAAAACAAAGAGGAGGGAAAAAAGGAGAAAAGTCAGAATTGCACCAGTGATGCTGTGGGTCAACTGCAGGGTCCCCCCCATGCACCCGTCTGTCCACCCGTCTGTCCACCCGTCTGTCCACCCGTCTGTCCACCCGTCCCTCCCTGAAGGTTGGTGGCTGCTGTTGGGGACCGCAGCTCCTCACTGACCCTCCCATCCCGCTCCTACAAACAGAGGAAAGCAAAACCTCTATTTTTCTCTGTGCTGAGACGAATCAGAAAGAATTCATTTACAGAATCAATGAAAAACAAAAGCACAGACTCGAAAACTCGATGTGGTTGTAATTTAGTGCCGATCAATGTTTGAGTTCAAGTTGAAGGTTTGAAACGAACAATATTCACACGCAGCAGTTTTCTCACCTGTAGTTTTTTCAGATCAGAGTGAGGCTGAGACTGGGTGGCGGGGAGGGGTGAGGGGCGGGGTCACTCTGAGGCAAAGTGCACCTCCGGAGGGGGGGGCTTGACGGTAACGGGCTGGGACGTGCGCCGGGGGGGCGAAGGCTTGGGCTGAGCCTGTTGCTGCATGGTGTCGTAGTACGTCACGCCTCCGTAGGTCACCTGGGACTGACCCTGACACACAGACCGAGCAATTCACATCCTATCAAACTTTATTATACACATAGTCATTTCCACACAGAGAGCCTTGATTCAGATAAAGATAAAGAGAGCGCCCCCTCAGGCTGCAGGAGGGACAGTGAGTGTGTACCTGTGGACTCGGGTACATGGCGGGGTAGGGGAAAGTCATGACTCCAGGCGGAGGGTAGAAAGGCGGCGGCAGCAGCTGCTGTGGTTGCCCTGGCGACAAAGAAACAGGTGGGCCTCCGTAGAGGGCGGGGTTAGTGATGGGGCCGCCTGATTGGTGGGGATGGAGACCTGAGGAGGAGGCAGACAGATGAGTACCTCATACAGAAAATCGAAAAGTCATCCTGAAGAACAAGAGAGTCGACTGACCGGGGTGGGGGAGGTGCATCTCCGGCTGGACCAGCATGCCTTGTGGCGGGATGGGGGCGGGGCCTTCCCCATGGGCATAGATTGGTCCCTGATACGACACTGTGAGACAGAAGGAAGTGAAAGTGATCGTGACCAAAAGTGGGTGCACATTTATTAATACTGCTTTTAAGTACACTTATGAAGTACTTCTACTCTATTTCAGTGGAAAGCATTTTTTGTATCTGTTATTATCTGACAGCTGGTTCTGACTTGTTTCTGTTCAGGTTCAATTTGTAGCCAAAATATTAATGTTTTACTACACATCTCAGGAGCCTAAGAGGAATCCAGGTAAAGATGAACACACAAGCTCATGAAACAAAGCTTCTCAGCAGCGGCCACAGAACTGTCGGTCTGTCTAAGAACAAGCACAGTGCAGCACATCACTTCAGCCTGCAGGAGACCCAACTTTAACAAGAAGAGCTTTCAGACCAGCGCTTCCTTCTTCTGTCCATGATCCTACCGTGCAGGGACATAAAACCTCCTGCTACACAAAACATCCACACACTTCAACAAACTGACTAATGAACGAGTGTGAATCTTTATCCTCTGCAGTTCCTCTACATACGAGCAGGGACAGCTCGGCTCGGCTCGGCCTGGTCCGGTGCTCCCTCCTTCAAACACCACACCAGTACTGGAACTCACTGAAACACTAAAAGTCAGTCCTGTTCAACCTTTACTGACCTCTGCTGGTGAGCAGGAGGAAGTACCACGCTGACTGAAACTACAAGTCTGAGCCGTCTTTGTTGTACCTGTAACTTTTCTTGAACATATTTAAATACAAACTTTCAGATATCCAGGGTGTTTTCTGTAACTGATTCTGAGTCAGGTCTGAGTCTCACTGGGTTCATAGTAGTGTCCCTCCATCACTCCCAGGTGCATGGGCGGAGTCGGCTCAGGGACGGCTCTCTGTCGCTGGGAGGAGTAGCGTTTGGCCCGATTGGAGCCGACACCCATCTCCTCCATGCCGGAGAACTGAGGCGGGCCGCCGGGGATGTGCATGGGGTTCGGGAGGCCTGTGGACAGACGGGTGAATCAGAGAAGGTTCAGTGTGACTCCTGCTCTGGTTCATCTCTCAGGAGGAGCCGTGCAGCAGAACCACTGTGAAGACCTGGTCCTAATCTTCAGCACGCCTGATTTATACTCTGAACATTTGCACATTCTTTAGTCAATATTCTGCACAGTTCATCTTCCATTTCTATTTGAAACACTGTACAGCTCTTTTCACATAATATATAAATGTCTTAGATGTATAAAGTAATTTCAATTTTATATCTAGGATTCCTTGACTGTTGTGGAACTTGTTCTTCCTCGTTGTATGTTTTGACTGTTACATGTGAGAGTCTGAGCTGCTCTCACTCGTTCTTCAGCTGAGGGGGTTCGGACTGCGATGACGTGTCCACTTTACTGGTATTTATGTTTGAGTTACTGTTTGCCTGTTCTGCTGCTGTGACAAGTAAATTTCCCCTGAGGGGGATCAGTAAAAAGTAATCTTATCTTCACATTGTTTCACATGTCATGATGTAAATTAGTCCACTGTGTCAGCACCAGATGATTGAAAACAGTAGATGATGTTTAGAGGCACAGAAGAAATGTAGATTTTATAGATTTGTTAAGAAATATCATGACATCAATGTTTCATCACAGTCAAGCCATTTCTTCATCATCATCATCATCATCATCATCATCATCATCATCACCGAGGGAAACTGTAGAGTCAGCTGTGAAGGTGGTCTCACCTCTCATCTCAGAGCGGATGTAGGATGTCGGGCTCTGGCTCCAGCTCTGTCCTGCCAGACTCAGTCGAGCCACATCCTGATCCAGCTCGGTCAGCCCTCCTCCTCCTCCTGCCTGACTCGGCCCGTCGCCTGGTCCCGCCCAGCTCTTCCCTCCCACGCTGCCGGGGGAGGAGGCGTTCCCTCCAGCCGCCGACTCCTCCATGGACGGCTGTTTGCTGCCCAGGTCTGCAGGCCGAGAGCGAGTCCTGCGAGCCAGCGAGTAAGATTTACGCTCCACCGGCCGCTCGGTGGGAGGAGAGGCTTCCCGATTGGTGGCTGCAGCTGTCGACTGTGGGGAGGGGTCAGCGGTGGATGAGGAAGCAGTCGATCCTGGTGCAGATCTGTCGGCGCTCCCTCGTTGTTCCTGCTGCTGTCGCCTCGGCGATGCAGACTTGTAGCCACCTGGCTGCGACGATGACACCGTTGTTACAACACTTAGGTCCTGTTCCCTAACGCCTCCTTGGCTGACTGTGATGTCCTCGATGACCACAGAAGGACCCCCCCTTCCTCCACCACGGCCTCCTCTGCTGACCACCCCCCTGTCCCTCTCTGAGGGGTCAGATGGAGCTTTAGGGCCCTGTCGTTCTCTGGGATGCATCTGGGGTGCGTTGGAATCATTATTCCTGTACTGGGGCTGAGGCGGGAGGTGCGTTTGATTCTGGTGGGATGGTCTGCTGCGGGAGGGTGGCGCTCTGGAGGGATGGCTGCTACGCTGAATGGAGGAGAGAGGGAGAGAGGAGGGGGATGTGGAGGAGGGGTGGATGGATGAAGGTGGAGGAGCTCCTCCTCGGCTCACGCCTCCTCCTCCTCCTCCACTCTGCCACGATCGCACCGGTCGCTCTCCTCCTCCGTCTCTCCATCGTTTGTCTCTGCTGGGAGACGTACTCTGTCTGCAGGGAGACACAGACGTTCACATTAAACACATTCAACTCATGCAGGTGAATGGGACTCCACACTAGACTGGGGAGAGGAAAGTGCAGCCACGCCAGCTCAAGGCCCAACATCACCACCGCATGGAGTCAGTTGTACTTTGGGCCACAGGCACAGTTGGAAAGATGAGGCTGATTATCAGACCGGGTGAAGTTATCATTTAAGGGACAATTCTGTTATTAAACATAATTCAAACATTAAAACATGAGTGGCAGCGCATCGATCCAGAAACTGGATGTCATGAGTTTGCTGTTCTTGTGTTGATGCTAATGCAGTGGGTGTGTTGAATTTGACACGTGTGGGAGCTTTGATTCACATCACACTCTGTTGGCTGCAATGACCAATCACTCAGCGCCAATAGAAAATAGATAGAGCCATATTTTGCTTGGTGACCCAGCGCTTGCAGCAGGTTACTGATGATGTATTAGTGATTCATTCAACAACGTTCCAACAGAAAGAAACCAAAAATAAAGTTGAATAACGGCTGCAACAGATCAAACCAAATGTGCTGTAAATATGGTTCCTCTGTGTCCTCGGTGAAGGCGGTGCTCACCTCGGCCTGCGCTGCCTGTACGATCGCTCTCCGGAGCCGCCGCCATTTCGAATGTCGTAACCGTAGATGGCGATGAGCTCCTCGCGGCTCTTCGGCGCCTGCTCCTCCTCCCTGAACTTGTCATGCTCCCACCGACCCTCGTCCTTCCACAACTTCCTGTTTCTGCCTTTAGGTCTGAGAGGAGAGGACGCGCCAACAGTTAAATTCCTCAGTCCTGCACTCAAGAAATATCTGTGCCATTTTTAACAAACACCATATGATCAAATCATCAGAGTGGCTTCAAAAGTAGCTTTGTGTATTTTACTGCATAAAGTATTTGTGTTGTCATGTTGTCCAGAGGACATGAGCTCCAGCTCAGAGCTCAGTTCATGAACATCAGCAGAACTGTTCCCACAATCCTCCACAACTTGTTGTAGTAACATAAGCAAACTTGTTGAGGTGGAACTTGGTATTTCAGGTTATTCTCCTGATGGTGATTCTGAAACAGGCTCTCTCTGCAGACACATTAACTATAGAGGGACAGTTGAAGGGTTTTGGATACTTTACGTGTGTTTCACATAACTCAATGCAAGAAATGTATTCAATAAAATACTACTAAGAGCAGACAGAAACATGGTACCTCTCCTCCTCCTGAGTGTGTCCTCTGACGTCGTGCTCGAAGAACAGACCTTTCCTGGGGATGTAGGCCGGGTTCTTTCGGTCCTCGTCATCGTCGAGCTTCTGGCCAGGTTTCCCTCCGGCCTTAGTTTCAGGATCATCTGTAGACTCCTGCCAGTGTTAGAAGAGAACACGTGTGAATAAAGCTTCAGTAGAAACGACTGCACTTCTGCTTCATTTCAAGTTAAACTATAGACAAAGTACAAACTCAAGCCCATTAGAGGCTGAGAATTAATAGGCTACATAAGAACTAATGGATCAGATGTAATGTTCACAGTTTGTGTGTTTCATGACCTGTGTAGCAGCGTGGATCAAACGCTGCATGTGGAAACAAGCCAGTGAACTGATGCAGCTACGTGTTTTGTTTAAAGTTTCATTTGTAGTAATATCTTTATGTCGATGAACGTGTGTGAACACATCTGTTTGATGTAACACAGTGTTTGCCTGATGATGCAGACAAGTTTCACTGTGAGCTGCCTCATCTTTTCCTTTTGTTTGGCTATTTATGAACATGTCTAGCTTCATGTTTTAAGAGGGTCTGTAGTTTACAGCTGGACAGTGTAATTCCTAACAAACATCACTCACACAGATGGAAATGGTGCGTTTGTTGGGGACTGTTTTCAGCAGCAGACTAAACTGGATTTGGTGCTCTAGTGAGTATATACATCAACAAAAGCAGTGTTGACAATGACTGTGTAAGATTGACAGATCGTCACTGCTTTATCGGGGGAAAGTCACAGCTGTGTGGAGTCTCACCTGTCCGTCACCACTCTGTCTCTCTCCAGCCAGGTTGCCTTTCTTCTCAGTCTTCTTCTCTTTACTCTGTCCTCCTCCATCTCCGTCTCCCTCTACCACCACCTCCTCCTCCTCCTCCACCTCCTCCTCGTCCTGCTCCTCCTCCTTGGTCTCTACCTTGGTGGGGCCGTCAGCGGCAGCAGGTTTGGGCTCGCCGTCTGCTGCTGGAGCTTCTTCGTCGCTGTAATGCTCGGCCTCCTCTTCCTCTTCCACTCCCTGAGGGAACACACAAATATGTAGTTTATCTTACAAAACAGAATCATTTCCCTCAGCTTTTATTGTACATTAACAGCAGCACTGCTCGTCTCAAGTTTGGAATATGAGTTCTTCTTTAAGGTTTCCTGTTCCCCTTCATCACAGCTAACAGGAGGTGTGGAAACACGACAGACTACAGCACCGATGTTCTGATGGAGGTCACTTAAAGCAGCTTCATACAGCTGCTGTGTTTTACCTCTGAGTGGGAGCCGTTTTCCTCTGGATCTGCGCTGTCGTAGTCGGAGAGGACAGCTGGACAAAACAGACAGATGGAAAGAAGGACACATCATTGGGGTGTCCAGGTTCAACAACAAGCTTCACAGGAATCTGCAACAGCTCCCAGGCACAGCGAGACCGCAAACGGCCTGAAGCCCCCCAGTCATGAGCACAAATGTTTCATGACATCATACAGAAGACTGTCATGTTTTACCAGCTGGATATGAGCTCAGTTCACTTATTGTGTTTTAATCTACTTTTCCTTCGACTTTCATCTTACAAGGTTGTGTGCTATGAATGAATAAACGTCTTACCTTCTCCTACTCCATCTTCACTCTCCTGCAAAGAGAAAGACAAACAATCAGCATCAAACCATTGAAGTGTTCGTCTCCAGCAGCTGCAGTCACACTCTCAGAGCATTCCACCAACAGCGCCTCACACCGTCGCACTGGGAGCTCCTGCTGCAAAGTCCTCCTGTAGGACAACGAAGAACTTCAAATGCAGGATTTAAACCGGAGCCTCCTCGAACCCAACTTCTACAAACCGAAGCATTCAGACCAAGAGCAGCACTGAAGTAAGAAAGTGAACTGAAAGTATGAATCAAAGCCCAGCCTGAGCAGCAGATTTGAGAGTTTGAAGGTTTATCAGGAACCAGAACACTGCAGAGAGGTTTAGAACACTCGTATCTCTGAGAGCCGTCTTTACCTCCGTCGCCACAATCACACTGTTCACGTTACACAGTCATCTACCACAACACAGAGCCTCAGATCCAACAGCCTGCTGTTTCCACACGGGACGAGAGGATGTCACAGCCTGCTGTTGTCTGTGACATCATCATCATCTTCCTCAGGTTGAAAGTGCACACGATGAAGGACGAGCTGCTACAGAAGAGGCAGAGCAGCACTTCCTGTTCATCGGGGTTATGATCAACATAACACCCAAAACAACTGGACGTTATGAGGTGGGGTCTGCAAACTCTGCATGAACTTACTTTAATGTAAGAATGAAAACATGATAAACAAACAGTTACATAATTAACTTAAACCGACTGTGTTTGTTTAAATTAAGTTAATTATCTCAGCCAGATAAGACAAAAGTTAATGTCAATTCTATTTCCTGTGCAACAATGCTTAACCCCTGTTGAAGTATCTCATGTCGCACGTCAGTCCCTGTTTGTCTTCACTGTCCTCAGATCATGTGATCATGTTCCTGAGTGAGTTCAGTCTGAACAGAAGAGAGACCACATCAACACGGACTCGATCAGACGCTGAAGATCAGATAAACCAGGTGTGTGTGTGACAGGAAATCCGTTCTGCACACAGCGGCTGTGTCTGCGGGCCAAAGGCAGGACGTCCTCGGTACCGTGCCCTGACCGGAGCTGAACTCAGAGCCACCTTCAGACGAGCTACCTGCACCACGTCCACACCTGGAGGAGACACGAGCTAACCGGCTAACGAGCTAATTCCGAGCCGTCTGAGAGACAAACTGTCCGGATGCTCAACTGCCGCCTTTTCGTTCGAAAACCGGCACGAAGTTAAACCAGTTCGACTCCGGATGTTACACATTTAAATGAGATGAGGGCATAAAGCAGATGTGGAGAAACTGGCTAACGTCCCCGCAGCTAACTGAACGGCCACCAGCTAACTTCGAGCTAACGGCGCCGCGGAGGGAACATCGAGCTTTCAACACAGTCAAACGTTAAAGAAGTCAAATGTTGTCGGATCGTTTCCTCTCGGTCACATTAAGAGGAGCGAGGGCTCGAGCTCCGGGGGGAGTCGGGCCGGAGGCGGGATGTGTCACCGCTCCGGCCGGACTCCGAGCCGACAGCCCGGGCAGCCGATACTCACACACTCGGACTCCACGTCGCTCTTCGCCTCCACACGGGTCGCGGCGGCCTCCGGCGGGTCCGGGTCTCGGCCTCGGCTCTTGGTGGACGGGGACCCGGAGCTCCCGCTGTCCGAACCCGAACCCGATTCGTCGTCATCCTCGCTGTCCTGGGACGCGCGCCTCCTCCTTCGCCGCCGGTCCGCCATCTTAGGTCTGGAATGGTTGGAACCGGAAGGATGCAAAGGATTGTGGGTAGGCGGGCCTTCTTCTTCTTCTTCTTCTTCTTCTTCTGTTGTTGTTGTCGCAGCTTTAAGTGCGATACCGCCACCTGCTGGGCTGGAGTGTGAACCATCACATTAAACATTACATTCTCCCATTTACTTCCTGTTTTTTTTTTTTTTAATTAATCAACACTATTTTATTACCTGCAATATTTCTCTCATACCTACAATCACGCGATCCATGTGTAAGTGTTCAGAATATAAACCATGTTCTCATCCACCTCTGTATTCTTTATGTTTAACTTCCAGTTCAGACGAGTGAGACCGAAACTCATCTGTGACTTCATGTCTATCCAGTTTTTCATAAATCAGGAGCTGAGAGGACGAAGGCAACAATTAAAAACATAAAATCATTTTCTCCAGAGACGCAATAAGGACACAGTTCTACAATAGATCATGTAGAGGAGGAACATGTCGTCATCGTCCCAGACCTCGAGGCCTTCAGTGTCCATGGAGACGGCCGGTCTTCATCCAGTCTGTGGTGGTAGTTTCTCTGTTTCCTCTGACTGAGGAGCTGCTGGAGTCTGAAGAAGAAGAAGATCACCTTGGTTCCATTCACTGTCACACCTGGTCAAACCCTCCGCTCCTCCTCACTCGACCCCCAACACGTGTTGTTGTTGTTGTTGTGTTGAAGTTTTCTGTGAAACATGTCAAATTAACATGTTCAACATCTAATGTCACTAACTGTATGAAAAATAGCTTTAAAGCAGCTGTGTATGTGCGCTTTCATTGTCAGTTGGTCCCAGGGAACATTTTCACTTTACAGACACAAAACTCCATTTTAGCAGTTTTTCTTTGATTTGGACAAAACCCTGAACTCCCAAACAGCAACTCACATCCACTCCTACATGTTTATAACGTCATCAGCTGAAAATAACTAGATATAAAAAGATATATCTTTTTTACTGGCTGTATTTTTCAATGTGTAAACAAATAAAATTGAAAAAAAAAAAAAACTCCAAACAGCTGTGAGTTCTGTTAAAGCACCTTTTCAAAGATGGATTCATCAGCTGACACGAGAGACACAAACTGGGCCAGTACACAGCCTGCAGGGGGCGCTACCCTGCGAACAGAACCCTCATCTGAGCTGAGATCAGTCAGTGAAAACAGTGAGCAGAACAAACCTCAGCTGATGGAACCTGAGTCCAGCGGCTCACATTCACTGAGCCTTCAGAGAGGAATAGTGTAGTTTCTACTGTGACCACCAGAGTTCAGCCAGCTCCACTGTGACGAAACAAGTGTTTCCATTCATTCAAATCTCATTCAGATGAAGACAACTATAAAGCCTTGCTTTGGATTCGTTGTCTTTTGTTATATAGATTCTCAAAAAAGACCAAATGAAACATCTTCATCACATGTGTCAAACTCAAGGCCTGCGGGCCAAATCCGGCCCACCATCTCATTTTATGTGATTATGGTTGCAAAAGATATCATGTGCATCATCCAAGGCTAAACTGCATTACAGAAGTATGGTGCCCAATAACTACATGTTGGAGAATGCTCCCCCTTTACACACACCCACTGAAGTCATTCCGTAGCTAGACGCATCATAGGTGCATCCGATACATCGGACTTTAATGTGTAAGATATGAGAGCATCAGTTCAGACGCCTGTATCAGTAAAAAGCTCAACATGAACTGGAAACAAATCAATGCAGCACTAGCGCATCGATACATCTGATTAGGATGCACATATGTTTCATTTGTGGCATCAAGGAGCTGCCACTGTAACTGAGGAGAAGGGGCAGCCGGCTCCCTTTACCTGCCATCATGCTGTCAAATGTCCGATCGCTACGGAACAAGGCTGACGAGCTTTCCTCACTCGTCAGGTGGGACTCAGACTACCGGCAAACCAGCCTGGTCTGTTTCACAGAAACGTGGCTTTCCAAGGACGTGGATTTTAATCTAGAAGGTTTTAACATCATACGATCTGACAGGGATGCAGGGAAAACACGGAAGTCAATTGGGGGCGGGCTCTGCATGGCTGTCAACAAGAGGTGGGCGTCTAACTTCACACTGAGGGAGACCGAGAGCTGCAAGCATTATGAACTGATGGTCGTTTCATTTAGACCACACTACCTGCCTCGGGAATTCTCCCAGATCACTGTGATTTTAGTCTATGTGCCAGGACCTGATTTCACTCTGGCTGCAGAGCACATAGCAGAGTGTTACAACAGAGCAGCCAATAGGACAGGGGACCAACCAGTATTTCTGCTGGGGGATTTTAACAGATGTGACATCTCGACACAGCTGCCCAATCTGGACCAATATGTCACAGTCCCCACAAGGATGCAAAACATGCTGGATCTATGCTATGGGAATATACCTGATGCATACGTTTCAAAATCCCGCCCTCCTATTGGTCGATCGGATCATAATGTCATTCTGCTGCTGCCAAAATACAGATCTAAACTCAAAAGGGATGTGCCAGTAACAAAAACCATCAGAGTCTGGAATGAGGAGGCCACTGAAACACTTAGGGGGTGCTTTGAAATAACTGACTGGGACTTGTTCTTCGAGGATTGTGGAGTGGATTTTAACACATTGACTGATGTTCTGACCTCCTACATCCTATTTTGTGAGGACAATGTCACGCCCACCAAGCAAATCACCCTCTATCCAAATAATAAACAGTGGTTCACTAAGGACATGAAAATGTGCCTGGAACTGAAGAAAAAGGCATTTTTAAAGGGTGACAAGCTCGGGATGAGAGAGCAGGAGAAGGAGTTTAGGAGGAAGGCCAAAATGGCCAAAGTCCATTACAAAGGAAAAGTGGAACAAAAACTAACATCTGGACATGCGAAGGAGGCATGGCAGGGGTTGAACATCATGATGGGAAGAGCCCCCAAACCTGCAGTGATTAGCTGTCAGGACCCCTCCTCCTTTGCAGAGCAGCTCAACACCTTCTTCAGCAGGTTCAATCCATCAGCCAGTGGAACCGCCCCCAGCCTGAGCAAGTCCCACGAGGCCCTCATCGTAGAGGAGAAGCTGGTGACCTCCATCTTCAGCGGAGTGAATCCGCATAAAGCCTCTGGCCCTGACAAGCTCAGAGGGAGGGTGCTCAAAAACTGTTCCACTCAGCTAAGTGGGGTTTTCACCAGGCTCTTCCAACAACTCCTGGACTCTGGATGTGTACCACAGCACTGGAAAGAAACGACCATCATTCCAGTCCCAAAAAAGGTACACACCAAAGAGCTCAACGATTTTAGACCTGTGGCCCTAACATCTATATTAGGTAAATGCATGGAAAGAGTCATATGCACTCACCTCTCCAGCATGGTGGCAGAGAGGCTGGATCCTCTCCAGTTTGCCTATAAGGCCAGACGTGGAGTGGAGGATGCATGCTTGACTCTGTTGGACACAGTGGGCAAGCAGCTGGACTCGGCACACCCCCACACCAGGATTTTATTTATGGACTTCTCCTCAGCTTTTAACACTGTCAACACAAACATTTTATTGCACCAGCTTGTGGAGCTTCAGGTTCATCCTGCATTGATTTTATGGACTAAGAACTTCCTGCAGGACAGGCCACAGCAAGTTCTGGTCAATGGTTTTAAATCTGACAAACTGTTCTTAAAGACTGGGTTACCCCAAGGTTGTGTTTTATCTCCCATCCTCTTCTCCATCTACACCAACAACATTTCCTGTAACGGTGAAGGAATGACTCTTTTTAAGTATGCTGATGATATGGCTTTAGTGGCTCACATGAAAGACAGCAACACACTGTCTGACTACCATCAGGCAGTCAACACCCTGATCAGCAGCTTTAAGGAGAGCTCTCTCGAGCTTAATGTCCATAAAACTAAAGAACTGTGCTGTGGGAGCAGAGGAATAGGGGACTCAAAACAGTCTCCACTCTTTCAGCCCATCAACATCAACGGCCAACTGGTGGAGCAGGTTATTTCTTTCAAGTACTTGGGGACAGAGATCGACACAGCCTTGTCTTTTAACACACACACGGACTCCATCTACAGGAAAACCCAGCAGCGCTTCCACCTGCTGAGGAAGCTCCGGTCCTTTAACATCAGTACAAACATCCTAATCATGGTCTACAAATCACTAATAGAATCTGTACTCACTTTCAACATAGTATCCTGGTACAACTCACTCACAAGCAAAAATAAAACAAAACTGTCCCGCATCATAAAACAGGCTGGGAAAATAATTGGATCCCCTCAGACTCCCCTCACAGAACTATACACACAGGCAGTTACCAGGAAAGCCACTGCCATCACACAGGACCCCACCCACCCTCTGCACCCATCCTTCCAACTGTTACCATCAGGTCGCCGCTACAAGGTCCCACTTTCTCGGAAAAACTTATACAGAAAATCTTTTATTCCCACTGCCATCACCACCCTGAATAATTTAAAATAACAAATTAATGTCTTGCCAGATACACTGCACTGTTGTATATATTGCACAATGTCTGCCTGTACCATGTCTTGTATGTACAATGTTTGTCTGTTCTAAGTCTTGTGTATTTTTATTTTAACCTACTTATTTATTTGGAGCCTGTCAAAGATGAATTTCTGTCACTGATGTAACAGACAATAAAGCTTATCTTATCTTATCTTATCTTTCTTCGTTTCCTCTCTCCTCCTGTCTCAGTCCGCACCGCTCTGACTGTCCGCCTGCTGCCGCGCTCACACAAAACGAGCGCTCCCTCCTCCCTGTGTCTCCTCGTCATTTCATCAGAGCAGACCGTGATGAAGACAGCGACAGAGGCGGCACCAAGCGGCAACCTCCGGCACTGAAAAATGAAGCCAATGTGGAAGTGCAAAAAAGCTGCAGTTCCTCGAATAACCGCTAGAGCAGGCTGCAGAAGGGAGTCAATTACATTTGAGCCCCATGTTAAAATGTCCGATTTTACCACAGAAAAAAACATATTTACAGCCTGGTTCAAAACATGGCTCTAGTCTCATAAGCTGTTTTTCTACTCCATGACAACTCTGGGGGGGGGCGAATTTTTTTATAAGGCGTTCGTTTAAAAATATACAGCATACATCATTATGCACAATTCATAGCTGTCAATCTAAGTGGCGCCACTTTGATTGACAGCTATGAACTGACGGTCTAAAGGGCGTCACCCCGGCTAATTCTAGTCACTGAGTTTGGGAAAGAGATCGTCGTGGGGTTAGCCGGCTAGCAACGCTAGCTAGCATTTAACCTAGCTGGTTAGCCGTAGCTAGTTTGATTATTTCCAATAAAGCGGCTTTTTTCAGCCAATAGCGTTCATTCGACCCGCCTCAGCTCCGCCCTCGCTCCACCTCTTTGTCCATATTTGGAGTAACCGGAGGTAGGCTACCAAGATGGCTACGCACTACGATTTGCTTCATTTTTGCTCTTCAGAAACCTATGGGTGACGTCACGGACACTACGTCCATATTTTATACAGTCTATGGGCGGCACTGTACCGTGTCCCCACCATAGAGTTGGACCCCCCTGCTCTGCATGGAGACGAGAGTCAAACAACTCTCTAAATGTTAATTAACAGAATGCGATGATTCCATTCTCTGTTCAGCCTCTGTTCAGTTGGAAACAGAACAAAGACAAGACATTTAAAGTTCAAAGTGCAAACTTTATTGTCTTTTTGTAAACTGATGATTTTAGTGTTTCCTCCACTGAAGCCCCACGACTGGTTCACAGAGGAGCGACTCATTTATAACCCTGCAGGTCGTAACTTCAGACATTTTCACTGGTGTGATGGTGAAACTGGACGAGCTGGTCGTCACTGAAACAGACGATAAGACTGTGATGTTTATTGAAGAACTCCCCCTGGACACAGCGGAGCAGCGGTCACAGCAGCCGTCTGTCGACGGATGTGATGGTGAACCTTGACTCAGCAGGTGAACTTCTGTCACTGCATTAGTGTCACTGACCCTGACTCGTGATGTGTGACCAATCAGATCATTCAATGATTGTGTGGGAGGTGGAGGCGGAGAATTCATCAACACATTCGATCGACTACCTCACCAACAGACCACAGTACGTGAGGCTTCAGGACTGTGTGTCTGACAC
>JBBMOC010000407.1:0-12500 GCA_037975185.1 Centropyge bicolor
TGCACTTTGGCTCTGTGGACTGTGTTCAGTGTTTTGATCAAACCAGCGAGTGTGAACTGTGTTTTAGCCACTGGACAAAAGTGTAACCTCCCAGTCCTGACGTCCAGTCAGTTCCCTTTGAGAGTCTCTTCAGAGCTGATCCCTCAAACATTCAGCATGAAGCTGCCAGAGTCAAACATCTCCACATGAACTACAGCTGAGTCCAGGTGTTTCCCCTCCCACAGCAGGAGACCCCACAGACACTTACAGTACTGTGACTTCACCGTCATGGCGGCGGGCTCACCTGTGTGTGAGGATGTCCTGGAAGCGGATGAAGGTCTGTGTGAGCGTGTTGAGCTCGTACACGGTGGAGTTGATGCTGTAGAGACTCGGGCCGTGCTCTGAAACCTTCTGACTGTTGGCCACGGCCAGAAAGAACCTGCCGTCGATCTGAAACGTCTCCCAGTCCGTCGCTCCCACCGTCTGCAGAGAGAAGACAAGGCTGGACTCCACCCATCTCTTCTCCACTGACTCACTGTTCACAGTGAGAACAGGCAGCAGGTCGTGTGAGTGAAGCACTTTGCTCAAACACCTCAACAGCTACAGGCCAGACGTTCAGTCCGTTCACACCTTTTCAAAGACATCCACTCGCTCACAAGAAATATCATGACACCCTGAGCATCAGCGGTCAGACTGGCCTGGACTGTCCTGACACTCGTGTGTTTGTGTTTGGGGTGTAATGACTACTGCAGCCTCTAGAGGGCGCCAGCTGAGAAGCAGGCTGAGCTCTGTGCCAGCGGGTGTAAACAGTGGGAGTTTAATGTGATCTCTCCTGGCTGTGAGCGCTTCTGTCAGAAGTCGAATTAAAGGCTCAAGTGGTTTTCATGAAGCTTTAACATGTTTTTTGTGGTTTTAAAATCCAATAAAAGCCTTCAGTCAGATGATCCGCCCTGATGGACGAGTCCAAACAGTCTGCTGCTGGAAAGCCCCTCACACACACACACACACACACACACACACACACACACACACACACACACACACTCACTGCAGGTGTGTGTCTCATTAATTACACCTCCTCTGGTTTCCTGTGTTTTAATTGGAGGGTTTCGTTTCCTTTTTAATCAGAGTCTCATGAACTAAGTGAGCAGAAAAACTAAGAAGTCATTTTCATGAATATGAAGCAGAAGGACTTTCATGTGAACGTCTGTCATCAGATCCCAGTTTGATTACAGTTTGACCTTTTACTGCAGGACGTCCTGCCTCCAGGTTTATTACAGGAGAGACTGAGGGAGCAGCAAACAGCTGCAGACCACTTCTGACATCTTCATCACTATGTTACTGCTCCAAAGTATCTTCATTATCAGCTCACCTCCTAAACTCCGTCTGACTGTGAGATGTGCTCAAAAAGCCTGGAACAAGCTGCTGAGTGGACCTTGATTTTTCTTTTTCATAAACTGATCAGGTCTGGAGCCAAAGCCACTAAAGTGAATTCTGAGTGAGTCCAAGTCAAAACCAGCCTTTTTTCTCATGAAAAGAAATAAGTTAGGTTGAGTGATGAGTTTAATCAGACAGTGTCAGTTAAAGAAAGTTAAAGTTCAGGTAACTTCCTGTTACATCAGCAGTTCAGTTGGTGAAAACACAGGATTTCCCTTCAGTCCAGACAGAAGCCTCACTTCAGATCCATCACTTCAATGGCAGAATCTAGACTTTAAGACCTCCTCTGTTCAGCCTGCAGCTCTGAGTCAGCAGGTTATTTTTATTTGTGTGTGATTTGTGGTTGGATGTCGTCACATCAGGCGGCTGTTAGTGTCTGACTCACTCTGATTACTGTGATAATCCTCTTCATCATGTCTGTCTGCCCTCACGACTGCTGTCATCCAGACTCACCTCTACAGGTAGAGACTCACCTCTACAGGTAGAGACTCACCTCTGCAGGTAGAGACTCACCTGTACAGTTAGAGACTGACCTCTGCAGGTAGAGACTCAGCTCTACAGGTAGAGACTCAGCTCTACAGGTAGAGACTCACCTCTACAGGTAGAGACTGACCTCTGCAAGTAGAGACTCACCTCTGCAGGTAGAGACTGACCTCTACAGGTAGAGACTCACCTCTACAGTTAGAGACTCACCTCTACAGGTAGAGACTCACCTCTGCAAGTAGAGACTCAGCTCTGCAGGTAGAGACTGACCTGTACAGGTAGAGACTCACCTCTACAGTTAGAGACTGACCTCTGCAAGTAGAGACTCAGCTCTACAGGTAGAGACTGACCTCTGCAGGTAGAGACTGACCTCTGCAGGTAGAGACTGACCTCTGCAGGTAGAGACTCACCTCTACAGTTAGAGACTCACCTCTACAGGTAGAGACTGACCTCTGCAAGTAGAGACTCACCTCTGCAGGTAGAGACTGACCTCTACAGTTAGCGACTCACCTCTACAGTTAGAGACTGACCTCTGCAAGTAGAGACTCAGCTCTACAGTTAGAGACTCACCTCTGCAGGTAGAGACTGACCTCTGCAGTTAGAGACTGACCTCTGCAGGTAGAGACTGACCTGTACAGGTAGAGACTCACCTCTACAGTTAGAGACTGACCTCTGCAGGTAGAGACTCACCTCTGCAGTTAGAGACTGACCTCTGCAGGTAGAGACTCAGCTCTACAGTTAGAGACTCACCTCTACAGATAGAGACTGACCTCTGCAGGTAGAGACTCACCTCTGCAGGTAGAGACTGACCTCTACAGTTAGAGACTGACCTCTGCAGGTAGAGACTGACCTCTACAGTTAGAGACTGACCTCTGCAGGTAGAGACTCACCTCTGCAGTTAGAGACTGACCTCTGCAGGTAGAGACTCAGCTCTACAGTTAGAGACTCACCTCTGCAGGTAGAGACTGACCTCTACAGTTAGAGACTGACCTCTACAGATAGAGACTCACCTCTACAGTTAGAGACTGACCTCTGCAGGTAGAGACTCACCTGTACAGGTAGAGACTCACCTCTACAGGTAGAGACTGACCTCTGCAGGTAGAGACTCACCTCTACAGATAGAGACTCACCTCTACAGATAGAGACTCACCTCTACAGATAGAGACTCACCTCTACAGATAGAGACTGACCTCTACAGATAGAGACTCACCTCTACAGATAGAGACTCACCTCTGCAGGTAGAGACTCACCTCTACAGATAGAGACTCACCTCTACAGTTAGAGACTCACCTCTGCAGGTAGAGACTCACCTCTACAGTTAGAGACTGACCTCTGCAGGTAGAGACTCAGTAGAGTAGTAAGCAGTAGAGTAAGGAAAAAGAAAAGTAAGAGCAGGATGATCAGAAGTCCTGTATTCACATCTTCAACCCTGACCTGCTGCCATCAGACATCTACAGTACAAAGACAACAAACTGACCGGGATGTTCTGGAAGGTCTGGAAGCAGCCGTTCAGCCACACGTAGACAGTGGAGCTGATGGTGGTGGTCTGACCATCGAAGGTGTTGGCAACCACCAGGAAGTGGTATGGTCCCACAGAGAAGAACTCCCAGTCATAGGCTCCGGACGTGGACAGAGTCTGGTTCACCTCAAACAGCTACAGGGACGAGACAGAGGACAGGAGAGGATGAGACAGGAGGAGGTAGATATCGGAGAGGATAACACAAGACATGACAGGAGAGGACAGAATGGAAGAGGACAAGAAAGAGGACGGCAAAACATTAAAAGACAGACAGAGACTGGACAGAGGACAAGGACAGATGGGGTTGCACAACAGAGGACAAAGCAAGACAGGAGAGGACGTGAAAGGACAGCATAGGACAGGAGAGTGGCAAAGGACAACATAGGAGACAATATAGGACAGGACAGAATGCTGGAGGACCAGAGAGGACAGGATTCATTGCAACACTCAGCTGGATGTGGACATGTGGGACAGTTGGACAGTATGTCTGAGAGGACAGTGTTACCTTTGTGTTTGGGTTCCACCTGTAAATCACACTGGGGATGTTGTGGTTTGAGTCAGTGGCTGCGGACACACAGAGAAACGTTTTAATCATTCCAGTCGCTGCACTTTTCTCATTCACCCGCACATGATAAAACATTTGTGGGGCGGTTGTAGCTCAAGAGGTGGAGCGGCTGTCCACCACCCAGAAGGTTGGTGGTTCGATCCCTGGCCCCTGCGGTCCATGTGTCCCAGTCCCTTGGGCCAGATGTTCCATCTGTATGTGAACATACGTCTCTCTGGATAAAAGCCTCTGAAGTTCAAACTGCAGGAAACAAAGTCAACAGTCTGTGGACGAAGTTGTGACTGAACTCAAGCAAAAAGCTTATTCACACTTGTGAAAAACCAAAGGTAAATTAAACATTTAAATGTTCGCATTGTTCCATAATTTTAAAAAAGGATTAAAGATGCTGCTTTTAGCTTTTTGAACATTAAACGTACAAACATCTCTCAGATCATATTTGCTGTATTTAAACAACATCTTTACACTTTTTCATCACAGACCAAATCATTCAATAAAATTCTATCACCTGTGAAATTAGACACAGTGGAGTCATGTGATCTATTTTACTGAAACACTTGAATGTAAGAGATTAGAGGAGCGCCTTGCTAAAGAACAGAGAAGAAGAGTCACCGACGTGTTGAACTGTTCCTTTAAATGTGGATGTGTGTGATCTAACCACAGTCCACCTGCATCAGTCACAAACACAAACAGTCCTGCCTCTTTTCAGCTCAGATCAATGAGCGTGTTTTATCTTCACAGGACACACACACACAGCAGGTGGAGCTGTGTTTGATGTTCATGGTTCAATAAAACTCTCAGCTGTTTCACTGGAGGACAGAAGACAGACGGACAAACAGACGAGAGGACACGAGGTCTGAACAGACGATTTTGAGACACAAGGCACAGTTTTCCTCCACAGGACCTGGAACCTTCAGTCCTACTGCACTGATCCCACTGGTGTCTTTGTTTCCAGAGTCTGAGCTGCATGAAGATGTTGAACAGAGGAGGTTCGAGAACAGAGCCTTGGGGAACTCCGCATACACTGATGTTTAGTTACTGATCAACACAAAGTAGTCGATCATTCAAAACCCAAACCGGTTCAGCACGATGCCAGAAAATCCAGCCAGCTGTGTCGAAGGCATCACTGATGTTTGTTAATGTGACGACTGTAACGTTTCACTGCCTGTGTTGTGTGATTTTTATGGGGATGGATATAATCATGATTTTAAACATGGACATGCAGATCATTTAGAAATGATCACAATCTGTTTGAGTAATTATTGGAATTCGATTTTCAAACTGAAGAGCTGGATGAGAATTTCAGCCTCACAACAGCATGTTAGCCTGGATTAGTTAAACCACATCTGGAGACCAGGACCCTGGAGTCCCCTTTCTGTCACCACTTGTTTACCTCGTCTGTGATTGGCCACCACCAGGAAGCTGTGGTTGTGGATTTGAAAGGCCTCCCAGTCCAGAGCAGAGTGAGTCTCCAGAGTTTGGTGACGGAGGAAGCGCCGCCGCCGCTGATTCCACCGATAGATGACTGACAGCTCAGGCTCCGCCTCCCTGGAGTTCGCCACCACCAGGAAAATCTGAAAAAATACAAAAACATATTGACTTTACACCCTTTACGACCCTTTACACCACAAACACAACATGGCCAAAACTAAGTGGACACTTCTATCCATGTGCTTCAGTCTAACTGTCAGTCTGCATCTGTTCTTCCTGGTTTTGTCCTCTTCGTTAAATCAAGTCATCGATACCAAGCTGAAAGCAGGCTGTTTCTCTGATGGAGCTTTGTGGAGATACGTGGTTCTCACAGGACGATAGAGTCTGATGCTCGTTGGATCGATGGATCAGAGAGAAACAGGAAGTAGGTCACTGACACAGGAAGCAGGTCACTGACACAGGAAGCAGGTCACTGACACAGGAAGTAGGTCACTGACACAGGAAGCAGGTCACTGACACAGGAAGCAGGTCACTGACTCAGGAGCAGTTCAGGTACATGTTGAGAATAATACTCACATACTTTTACTTCAGTGAGGTTTTCAATGCAGGACTTTTAGTTGCAATGGTGTATTTTTTTTTAACAGTGTGGTATTAGTACTGCAGTAACTGATCTGAGTACTTCTTCAGGATACATGTCCGTTCCCTCTCTCCCTTTCAAGCCGCCGCTCTGTTGTAACCTGACGTTCCTGAATGCCTGCACTTCTTTATGTTAGCACCTGTTTGTGTGTGTTGGAGCTGAGGAACCTCCTACAATGTGCAAACAAAAGCAGCACAATGTGAGCAGAGGAGCTCAAACAGCCTCAGCAGCTCTTTGTGCTCTGACTTCTCTTTGACCCTTCACAGCCCGAGTGCGCTCGCTGTTTCTGTTCATCCTGAGAAGATGAAAGCCTGAAAGATTCAGAGCTACCAGTCAGAAACCGGACGGAGGTCGACCAGGGGTCAAACACAGGCCGGTGCTGAATTTATTAAAAACTGAAAAGAAGGAAGTGAGATCTTTTTGTAAACAAGCAAATATCAAAACATTATTTTGTGTGAAAATGTGAAATATCGATGATCAGTATTTTCCATTATAACTGATACTGAGATGCTTCATTTTTGTTAACTTTGTACAAATGAAGTGATGAGACACAGTTTAGACGTTAAAGTCAAATATGACAAGCTTCTGCAGATTTCTTCAGAGCAGCAGGACGTGATGTTTGTCAAAGACTCATCACAGTCAACAGTAGTTCGATCATTGGTCCGTTGGATGAGCTGAAGTGGCTGGACTGGATTCTTCAGGATTAATCTGCAGGGAGACTCAGTGAGCAGCTCTCACCTCGGCCTCGATGGTGAAGTGTTTCCAGGCTCGAGCCTCCTGAGTGCTGATGTTCTGGTACAGCTGGAACGACCCGTCTCTCCATTTGTAGATACCTGATCCGGGCCGAGAGTCCCTGCAGGAGCAGACAGGAGGGTGAGCATGGAGACGCAGAGGACAGGGCGCCTCAGCTCCGGGTCCGGCTCAGTACCTGTTGGCTGCAGCCATGAACAGGCCTTCAGACGGGATGGAGAAGACCTCCACGTCGAAGGTTTCTGAGCTGGTGTACAGATCCTGGTAGTCCTCCACGTAGTCCAGACGCTCCTTATCTGCACCGGACACAAGAGGCAGTAGAAGTACAAGTGTAGCAGTAGAAGTACGACGCAGTCATTAACCTGGTATCACATGTGTGAAACGAGCCTGACTTGTCTTGGTTTTCTGGTGAATGACAGTACTAACAAACAGAGTGAGAGAGAAGAAAGAACAATTCGTGCAAAAGTTAAATATATGAAGTGCATTATAATGAGAGAGGTGTAAAACATATCTGTTCTCTGAAGCAAAGAGGACGTGTGGTTCTGCAGTGTGAAGACTTCATCAGCTTTATTTTATTTACTGTCTAATGAAACAAAACTAAAAGTCATGTTAGCGCCCCCTGGAGGGCGCAACAACTCCACATCCTCCACATCCTGAACTTTGACGCTGAGGCTGACGACATGCTGGAAGCTGCTTCTGACTGGATGTAAAGTCAGACTCACACTGGCTCTGCAGCAGCGGCGTCCACGCCCCCCCACCGCACATGAACAGAGCGCTCCTCCGGGCGTCCAACCACAGCTGGCCTAGTTCTGCTCCCGAACACGGAGGAGGGTTCCCCACAGTCACTCTGGCCTCCGCCTCTGAGAAGAGCAACAGAACCGACAACACGTCTTCAGGAAAACTTTGATCTGTGAACATGAAGTGGGGGAAATCCCCGTCCGTGTGGGAGCGGCCCCACAGTGAGACGTGAGCGTGTCTGACTGTGGTCGACGTGAACCCACAGTTAATGAAGCGAAGGTAATGAAGGCTTTCATCGCTCCTTCAAACACACGTCTTCATTATCGGGTCTGATCTCATTACACATCAGTCAGCTTCACCTGAAGGGAGACGAGCGCAGCTGAGTTCAAGCTGCCGTCAGACACACACACCTGAGCACCAGGACCGGTCCTGTGAGTCTCCGTCAGAGGCTCCTGACGTCTGAGGGTCCACAGCTGTTCCATATCACATGGAGCCACTCCTCCCCTCAGCCAGTCAGCACTGGACATCACCTGACCTGTATTTTCATCCTTCTATTAAACCTAAAGATTCTCTCACACCAACCAGAGAAGAGTCAATGAGAAGGACGTCGGTCGCTCGTGTCATCGTCGCCTCCTCACAGAGATTCACACTCACGTTTTTAAAGGTCAGTGAAAATCTCCAGATCACAGCGAAAGAGTCCAAATTCAGAGGAACGTGTCTGATCAACCCCCCCCCCCCCGCCACAGTGTGAGAGGGTGAAACCTTTCATGAAGACATGTGGCCTTTGACAATGTTCCCTCTCAGACTGCAGCAGTGAGAGTGGAGGTGGAACCTGGAGTCCAGCTGACAGCGTGCACTCAGCTGTGAGCAGGTACATAAATCAAACACACCTCAGACGCTCAGCTGGTTCAGGTTTACATCAGCTCTGAGTCATACAGAGACAGACGGTTCATTCACGCTGAGCCTCGGGCCGCTCAGTCCAACAGCACCACCCGACCGAGCTGTGCTGCCTTCAGGCTCTTCAACACCTCAACATCCAGCTGCCACCTCCAACACGAGCTTCAGTGGAAACACAGTGGACTTTGGCTCTGATGGGCTTCAGCCAGCGTTTCAGCCTGGACTGAACTCAGTCTGAACTGTCCCACTGCCACTGGCTCGACATGAGGGTGGACACAATAACAGGAACACACCTGTGTCATGATGTTGTTAGTCAGGACCTGTCTGCCACTGTTGTCATGGAAACACACATCAAACAGTGGCACAGACTCCACCTGTCAATCAAACTGATGGTTACACACACACACACAGTGAAACATGAAACTAATGGCTGTACTGGCCTGTCAATCTCACACACACACACTTACACACACACACACACACTCACACACACACACACACACACACACTCTCACACACACACTCACACACACTCACACGCACGCACACACACACACACACACACACACACACACACACACACTCACACACACACACACTCACACACTCACACACACACACACTCACACAGAAGCTCAGGTTACTGAATCACTGATACCATCACAAATCACTGAAGGCGGCCTGATGTGAACTTGATCCTGATCCTCTGGTTTTTCATTCAAATTCATCTACAAAGTCAAAAGTACACTATATTGCCAAACGTATTCGCTCACCCATCCAAACATTTGCACAAAGCCAGGTCCATGAAGACATGAATGAGTGAGTTGGGTGTGGATGAACGTGAGGCCTTCTCCTCCCACATCACTGTGTGACCTCACAGCTGCACCTCTGGAGGAATGCTCATTCCCATAAACACACTCCTAGACCTTGTGGACAGCCATCCCAGAAGTGATGAAGCTGTTGCAGCTGCAAAGGTTGGAGTGATGTCATATTGAACTCTATGGGATGTCAGTTCCGTTCATATGCGAGCTGAGGCAGGCGAACCAACATAGTGACTGTGGACAGCTGAACATGGATGAAACATGTCCCCATGAGCGTCTGCACTTCTTTTTTAAGCCTCCTGACTGACAGTGAATGATGAATATACCAAAAAGGACAAACACTTGAATTCAAAGCAATAAAACTCAGATCTGTTGTTGTAATTTCAAAATAAAAGGGTAACTTCACTTAAATCTCAAAACACTAACCATACGGGTAAACTGGTCCACCGTGGTCAGGCTGGAGGGGGGTGGACTTCAGGACCTGAGGGACCGACAGCTCAGCCAGGCCGGGGTCAGCGGTCGGACACAGTCTGGGGACGGCATCCGAACCAGGAAGTAAAACCAGCTGACGCAGTAAACCCTGAACACAGAGGGACCAGTGAGAAGCAGCAGACGAGTTGAACAGGAAGGAAAATGTTCTGGTCTCACAGCGTCTGGGTGTTTTCAGCCACTGTCTGAAGTCCTGGTCCTGGTTACAGACTCACAGAGAAGCGTCCCCTCATCCTCTTCCTGCTGCCGACGAAGAACCTGGACCCTCTGGTGCTCAGAGCACTAGGGAAGGACTGAACCTGTTTCCTGGGAAACAGAAAACCAGTTAATGCACCAGTTGGACCCCGGTTCAGTCCGAGGCTCTGAGACGTCTGTCCAATGTCCAGCCTCAGTCTGACTCCACTGACGGTCAAAGTTGGTTGATAAGCTGCTCTGTCAGTGGTCTTGTTTTTGGCCCTGACCCTGAACCAGTAAAGACCAGTTTGAACTGGTCCACATGGTGTTAGAGATCATCAGGGACAACCCAGGCTTCATGTTGTTCTCAAAACGTCCCACACCAGAACAGACTGAACCCGACTTCAGGTGGACCAGACTGAACTGAAACCAACCATAATAAACCTGGACCAAGATCAACTCAGTTCCAGGGTAAGTTCAAAATCAGGCTGAAATGAAATGAGCTGGACTGAATGAGGCTGAACTGAGGTGAACCAGAGCGATCCTGTCTGATCTGCACCAGACTGAATGTGACTCACAGCTCCAGAGGAAGTCCGCAGTCGACGGTCAGCGTGGCGTACGGTCCGGTGACGGCCAGCACCACCGTGTGCCAGCGGTTATCGTCCAGTCCGACGTCCTTAAAGCTCAGCCTGATCCGCCTACCCACACCAGGGGGCGTGACCAGGAAGTGCAGGCGGTTCTCTGAAACACGTAACCCCAGCAACAGCAAATCAGATGGCTCCTCCACCACAGAGAAGATGTATTCATTCCTCTGGAAACAGAGAGAGGAGCCAGGTTAGACCAGAGCGGGCCGGACAGACAGAACAGCTCCATCAGCTCTGCTGCTTCACCTTCTGCCTCAGTCTCGCTGTCTTGATAGTGGCAACCAATGAGAACTCAGTAGGGAAGTAGTCACAGTTGGTGAAGATTTGGGAGGCGGGGAAACTCAGCGCTGTCGCCATGGCGCCAGCCAATCGGAGGCCTCTGGACCCTCTGGACTGGACCATCTGCACCTGATTGGTCAGGTGACTCATTATTAGTTGGCCTACCTTCATCTATTCATGTGTTCATCTGTCACTCTTTCATGGCTCCCACTCCCTCCATCCCTTCAGGTGTCTTACCTGTGTGGGCGGGGCTTGTCCCGGACTCGGCAGGGCTCTGGCCAGCAGGTCAAGAGGCAGCAGGTCTGAGGAGGAAACAAATCGTCTCTTAGTGCTTCAGAAGCTCAGCGGCTTCTTAAAAGCAGAACATGAGGAACAGTTTCATATTGTTCTGATGAATCTCAGGTTTTTTACTTTAAAGTTTGTTTGTGCATCAGATTCATCAAACAACTTCACTTGTTTCAGAACAGCAGGTGAATGTTGACAGAACAGAAACAGCCTTTATAACTGCTGCATCCACAGTGTGTAGTTCACTGACACCTGGCTTTATGTCGTGTTTTATCAAATGAATCACAACTAAAGTCATCAGGCTGCGATCGTCCTCCAGCGGTGGACAACCGGACGTCTTCCTTCGGTCAGCGCGTCGACAGTCGTGTGATCGGCCGCACTCAGATCAGATTCAATGCTCATTGGATCTGATGACGACACGATGGAAACATTGAACAGAGCATCGGCCTTGTGGTTAACTCACTCAGCTGTGGACGCTGAGCATCGAGGACGAGAGTCAGAGACAAACGGAGACCAAATGTAAAAGGTGACAGACGTGAGATGAAAGAGTTTAAAGCTTGATGTTTTGGCTGGAATTCCCCTTTGAGCTCCTCAGACGCTCCGTCTGTGTGTTTAGTTGCTGCAGCAGGATGAATGGAGGATGAATGGAGGATGAATGGAGGGAGGGGACGACATGTACAGAAACTGATCTCACATTTCAAAGACACAAAAAACACAAAGCGGCACAGAAAGGCCAGACACATGAAGCTGGACCTGGTCGGACAGACCTGGCACACACAGACTGAAACAGAGCAGGCTAACAGTTTCCCTCTGCTTCCAGTCTTTGTGCTAAGCTAGGCTAAACACACCCTGTCCAGGACACAGGGATGAGCCTGACGTCCTTCTGGTCCTGTGCCTCCTGAACAGAAGAGGTTTCTGGTCTCACACCTGCGTCCTCGTACCTGTACAGGGTCTCCAGCTCTGGCTTCGGACTCTGGCGGCGAGCAGCACCCAGGTGACCAGCAGGGAGCGACACGCCAGCATCACGCCTGCGTACCGTCAACGGCGTGGGTTTGAGAGCAGCTCAGCGACCTGCTTCCTGCCCGCCGTCGCTCACCTGCATTTCTGAAAGACGACCTGCTGCAGGACGGCATCCAATCAGAAGTCCGACTTCTTCTTCTTCTCTTCACAGGTCTGTGTTGAGGAAAGAATATCACCAACAGCATTAGTTAAAACAACTCGACCGACAGTTCCACGTAAACACATCAGGACCTCGTATTTTTCTCTGATCATCTGTAAAACTCAGCTTGACCCTCGTCCATCAGCTCATTGATCTTCTGCTTCTGGGATCTTGTCAAACCTAAAGAAAAAGGGGGTAAAACTCGAAGCTGAACAA
>JBBMOC010000407.1:17500-20372 GCA_037975185.1 Centropyge bicolor
TATTTGGGCTTCAGCTGCTCTCGGCTGGATCCACACACATCAGAGCTGATCCAGCTTTTCATGTCTGAGCAAACACCAGCCCACCGCCAGCGCACACACACACACACTCACACACACACATATACAGACTCACACACTCACACACACACACACTCACACACACACATATACACTCACACACACATATACAGACTCACACACGCACACACACACACACACATATACACTCACACATTTTTATCATGTGTTTCTTTAAAATGCCTCTTAAGTTCAGAGTTTTCCAGGAAACGTCTCATATGAATTGATCTGTGCTGAAATGAGAGAAAACACACAGAAGGAGCGGATGTTGTAGCTGCTCGGCTCAGAAAGCTTGAGCGGTGGTGTGTGAGTGGAGGGTGTGACAGAGACTCATCGGCCGACAGCAGGTTAATAATCACAGGATTTGGGAGTCAAACTGACTTTGAACTCAATGATCCCTCTTCATCTGAGGAGGATACACACACACACACACACACACACACACACACACACACACACACTGCAGAGCCAGGTCAGTGGAACTCACACAAATTCAACTCAAACTCAGTTCGTTCCAGTGGAGATGCTGATCTGATCCACTCACAGGAGAAAACACAGACATGACGCTGAAGCTGAGAGCGAACATCAGGTTTGTCTGTGAGCTGAAAGCATCCAGACACAGGCGGGAGCAGAGATCAGATCTGAGAGGAGCCGTCTGTGATGACACCTCCCCTGCCCGACTGTCGGCCCAGATGTGGCACAGCTGGAGTCCAGACTGACGGCGAGCAGGCCGAGTGAAGAGCGAACAAACTCGTTTTAATCCAGAGTTTAAACTGCTTCTCATTTATCATCTTTATTTATAAAGGTCCACACCTTCCACTTTACAGCACACACACACACACACACACAGAGTAATAACAGTGTCTCTGTAAACAGTCTCAGCACTAATGGCCTGTCTGCGTGTGCGCACGCACACACACACACACACACTGTGACAGTAAGTGATGGTGGTGTTTCTTTGAAGGTGTGTGTTATTGTCAGAAGCAGGTCCAGACAGGAAGCTGCTGTAATCGCTCTCACACACACTCACACAGACACACACACACTCACACACACACACACACACTCACACATGCAGGCGAGTGTTCTTCAGGCAGTCAGCTCACTTCAGTTCAGTGTGACGGAGCTCTCCACATACTACAATACCCATGAGCCTCAGCTGCTGCTCAAACCACTTCAAACTGTCACCATGGTTACTGAAGTCACAACAAACAGATCCAGAATCAGACAGTGAGAAGAATTAAATCATCTCCAGCTTCCTGTTTGTCTCTGTGTCCTTTCATCGTGGCCGCGGTCGATCACAGACCGGCTGGATTCATTCATGAACACAGAGCTGCAGCTGAACGATGGGATTCAGTCAAAGCTGAGGCCCAATCAGAAATCTTCTTCTACTGATGTTTCTGGAAACTGAAAGTGAGGAAGTTTTCACCTGTGAAGAACCTGCAACATGAACTCTGACTGCTGGACAGGAAGCAGAATTCATGCTTCGTCATGAGGCTCCAGATCAACAGAGCTGGATCTGCCTCATTATTAACCTGCACCTGTGGAGAAGTCCCTCTGAGTGTACTCAGGTACAGGACCTGAGTGTGGACTGAAAAGCTGCCTCAGTTCCAGCCTCAGCAGATGAACCACACACACACACACACACACACGTCTGTTCTTCTTCTCTCACTTTATTTTCATGAAGTACTTTCAAACGAACAAATTTAAAGAAACTCTTCACACCCAGACGTCTCTCCATCGTCCCGTCAACTACAACCAGACGAGGAGCCTCCAGCTTCGTTGAAGGATGAGAGAGAGACGGCTGGAGGCAGCCGGAGCTCCGAGACGCCGTCCTCCAGATAAAGTGCATACGGTTCTGTCCCACTGAGGCTGCAGCTGGCTTTCACACTGACAGGAGGAAACTTTCACTCATTAGCCAATCACTTCAGCCCTGTTTCTGTTCTTATTGGTGGTTTAGAAAAAGTCCGTCCCAACATTTCAACGCTGCTTCGTCTGGACATGAAAACCTGCTGCAGTCGCATTTTTATCTTCACTTGGTTTTGTTGATGAAAATCAACTTGTACGGACACGAATGTGACATAAACTCAAATATCGACAGGAATATTCAGCAGAATATCTTTGTCTTTACATGTGGTTTGACAGAGTGGCCTTCACTCGGCTCCTCCGGTTCTGACAGTGTGAGAGGATGTGGTGACTGTGTCTCAGGGCTGGACACACCTGGACACACCTGGACACACCTGGACACACCTGAACTCTACTGGATCTCCTCCTGCAGCAGTCTCTCTGTGTTCGGCTTCATCTGCTGCTGCTTTGATTCGGTTTTCATATATTTAGAGATGTTTGTAAATATTCTGCACATATCCCATATTTTATATTGGTTTTATGTCCTTGACTATTGATTGTTGCAGCTGATTGTCAGTGTTTGACGAGGACCTGTTCAAACCTGGATTTAATAATAATAATAACAATGATGATGGTGCTGAAGTTGCTCTTCCTGCTCTCTGAGGAGCACATGCATTTGATTGGCTGACTCTGCTCTGATGTTTACTGCTGTCAATGTGAAACGCTTCGTACAGTTGCTGATGACGACGTCACTGTGAGAATGACCACATGACACCGCTTTTCTTCTTCTGTCCACTATTAGTACATCTGAAGTGACCGAACATTTGGATTCTGTGTTGATCCAAACATCTGCAGTCGTCCATCAATCAGTTTATTGATCAGTCCGTTTCAGCAGCACTCTGTGTGTGTGTGTGTGTGTGTGTGTGTGTGTGTGTGTGTGTGTGTGTGT
>JBBMOC010000407.1:26805-41805 GCA_037975185.1 Centropyge bicolor
GTAGTGTTGTTTTGAATGGCAGTGTTTTGAAATGGCAAACATGTGACTTCATGTCAGATTGTTGTGTCTTCTGCAGAGAAGCGTGTTGAGTTGTGTTGAATTGTTAAATGTGTGTAAAGCAGAAAATGTGTTGAGAGTTTTGGAGACGTGAGAAGAGGTTTTGCTCTCTGTGTGTCTCTTTAGATAATTGTGCTATGTGTGTGAGTTTAGTGAGTGAGCAGGTGGAAGAAACTGTAAGAAAAAACTGAATACAACTCAAAAAACTAATATTAGCTGACATGTCAATAATAATGAACCGCTGAAGCCTCTGAGTGAGTCGCAGACTCACAGCTCCACCGTCTTCAAACTCATCACACACGACAGCAGCTCTTTTCTTTTGTGATCAATTTATTTGGTATCTGTGAGTAACTACAGTCGTAGTGTTCTCATACATCATCTGCAGTTCATCAAACTGATATATATTTATAAAAATTAGAGAAATATAATCTACATACATCTAATACAAAAACAGTCTAGGAGTGAGTCCACTGCTCGGTTTAGGACGAGGGGGGGTCGAAAGAACTGTGACAAATTAAGTGCTGGCAGGAAGATCTCCAAGTAGACGGATGCTCATATGATAATATTATAATTATGAATCTGTGCATTAAATAAGTCTAAAAATAAAACATTCTTAAAAACCAACATGAACACAAACAGGCCCAGGTAAAGTCTAAGGTTTAACCATGAACAAGGCTTGATGCAGATGGATCACACACAAACACACACACCTGTGAATTCCTTAAGAAGTTGCTTTGGTTTTTGCTTGAATCAGCCCTCGAAGTCTTGAAATAAACGTTTCAAAGCACAAACAGCTGGAATGTGGAAAAAAAAAAAGTTCATCAGCATGAACATGTTGACACCAGAGACGACTGTCAGTCACTTCCTGTTTCTACCAGACACAGGCGGGGACGGACTCGGAGCCAAGTCAGAACAAAGTGACAAAGTGCAGAGACTCTTCAGTCCCTGACTCCTCCACAAAAAGTGTCTTATTCACAAGATAAAGATTTCTGAATGTTGAGGCACAATTGTTTTTTAATTATAATTACAGATCTGTTCATTATGAGATCAAGAGCTCAGATGTGTAGATGTGACAGAACCTGAACATGAGAGCCACCAACGCTCATCATCTCATAGTGACGAGAACCAAATACAGACACACATATCTGAGTCAGAATGAGTCCTTCACTCCCACAACAAGTGTCTGGCAGAAAAAAGTGTCCCTGTGTTGATTTAAGGCGAACGACGTGAGGCCGAGGTGACATCAGCTGTTTCTGGAGGGAAACTGCTGTCGAAGTCAAAAACACAAAGAAAAGAAAAAGTGCTCAAACAGAAGAGAAGAGACGTCAGACACAAACAGGGAGCGGCTGGATTACACACTTCAGAACGGGTCTCTACAGAACTGATCCTCATGGCCGAGCCTCGTATCCACAGAGCTGGGTCACAGGAGCATTCAAGGCATTACAGGTGTATCCACGGCAACGGCATGAGACGGTTCCATTCTGGTGCCAAACAGTTTGAAGTGAGTGCTGGCTCCGGCTGAGCAGCACGTGTGTGAGCTGTCAGGAGGTCTGTCAGTAAACTGAGGCTCCTCTTCAGGTGAGAGACCTCATTCACCACCTGCAGCTTTTACCTGTCGTCACACTGAACCACGTCACTCTGTGGATATAAAGCTCTGTTCATCTGTCATTCATCCTTCCTCCTCCTCGCTGCCTCCGTCCTCTTCCTCACCTGGACTCCCACAGGGAGCAGGTCTACAGAGAGCCCACAAAGGTCCCACATCCTGCAACAGCTACATCTCCCATGAGTCTGTGATGAAGGGGCCCCCACAGCTGAATGTTCATTTATTCTCCCTTTGATGAAAAATCATTGTTCATATGTCATTAGTGTCAGTTTACTTCAGGACACCAGTAACATCAGTGTATTTCCTCATAGAGCTTTTCTGTCTTTCATATAGAGCTGAAACACGATTCTGGGATTTTTTAAAAACACATTCTTAGATCAAACTTTACCACCAGAATTTCATGAGAGATTTAATAAATAAATGTTAACAGGTCAAAGGCTGAGCAACAAAGTCTCTCTTTGAATTCTGTGTTTCTTTCATCTTCGTGTCTCATTAAGTTAAAACAAACACGTTCAATATCACCTGTCCTCTTAAAGATCATTGTTGGATCAGTATTTGAGGTCTTGTTCTCCGTCAACACGTCCCTCCACCTGTTGTTGCCACCTGTCGCTCCATAGCACCACTAGTGGTCAAAAACTCCATATGGTAATTTTCATGTTCTTTGAAATGACAGGTTGTTTCAATATTATCTAAGAATGGAGAGAAAACCTGAGGATCCTGTTTCAATTGTACATCTTGAGAAAGAGCAGTGCAATAAACTGTAAGAGGAAACCCACCGATGAAACGAGGCTACGCTGGGAGGGGCTTCGCTTCTTCACAGGTGTCAGGTGGGCGGGGTTTAACACACAATCGTACTGGGATAAACAAAGACAATCAGATTTTTGGTGTCTGAGGTTGAACTGGGGGATTTCAAAGCTGCTTTTTAAAATCATTTGCTCCTTGTGTGTTTCTTACAAACCCCGCCCACCTGCTCCTCACACCGTCTGTTACTGTGGGGGCGCTTCCCTGCTCAGGTCTGACAGGATGAAGAGGAGCACCACCTCCTCTTCCTGTGGGAGTCCAGACCAACAGCGTTACTCCTCCTCCTCCTCCTCCTCCTCCTCCTCCTCCTCTCCAGCCATCACCTCCACCAGCAGCTCTGCGGTGCAGGTCGCCTCCCCCAGACTGTTGACCGCCTTCACCGTGTACTTTGCATCGTCGTCGCCTGACACCTGCAGGTAGAAAGGCATTGTTACGATCATCAGCAGCACCTGCGTCTGCGAGCTGCTGTGTGAGTTAACATGGCCGACACCAAAAACCAGAGCGCAGGAAGTTCACACTCCTGTGCTCAGGAATTTACACTTCAAGTCTGGAGCTTCATCACGCTCCTTCGTACGTCTTTGGGGGGATTTTTTTGACAGAGGACAGAATCACTGGGTTTTCTCTGGAGAAGGGAAAATAACTGAGACTCCACTGAAGACGCTGACAAATCACATTGTCACACCTTCTGAGCTCAGATACATGAGAGCCAACCAGCCAATCAAGTTCTTTATTTAACTGAGTGAGTTGAAGGCAGCTGCCACAGTGAGACACAGTTGTTGACCTCTGACCTCAGAAATAACCAGGCTGCAGTTTCCCTCTTCGTCATAGTCGATCTGAAAGTGTCGGGTCTCTTTAATGGGCTGGTCGTCTTTGTACCAGACCACCTCTGGATCAGGGAAACCTGGAGACACACAGACGAGCAGACGCTTCCTTAATGACCAGTCTGTTCAGCGTTTCACTTGTCTCTTTGTTATTCCGTTGATTAAAAGCTCAGAATTTAGCTCAAAATTCATTCTTGACTTCAGAAAACACAAAAAACCACATGACAGCTAAAGTCATTTAGTCATTTAAAGCATGTAACAACCTGCCATCACAACATCATCATGACGTCATCATGACGTCATCATGACACCTGAGGAACTCCGCCTGCTGAGGACGACCAGGGCATGTGGTAGAAAGTTTCAGCAAAAAAATGGAAGTGGACCTTGAGAGAAGACAGCAGCTGTCTCTCTGTCTCTGTTCTTGTGTTTCCTGTGACTGTCTCTGCTGGACTTCCTGTCTGTCCACCTCTCACTTCACCTACCTTCGATCTTGCAGTCGAAGCGAGCGGCGCTGCCCTCCACCACCTCCACGTCTTTGATGACGGAGCTGAAAGTCGGTTTGCACTCAGTCTTCTGCTCGTACTCCAGACACTCCAGGAACTGGTTATCTTCTGAACACACACACACACACACACACACACACACACACACAGTTAGCTGACAGTGATCCATAAACATGGACACACTGTGAACAGGCTCATTCGTCAGTGGTGGAACATAACTAAGTACAATTACTCAAGTACTGTACTAAAGTACAATTTAAAGGTATTTTTGTTTGGGTATTTCCATCTCAGGCCACTGCTTCTCCTCCACCACATCTCAGAGGGAAATACTACAGTGTAAATACTTTTCCTATAATTCATGATGCCGGCATTCACTCAGTTTATATACTACAGTTATCTAGTTTTGACTTCACACAGATCTGAGGTCTGCATCGATTTTTTCAAACCTCCACACACGAACAACAGGCGAGATGCACCAGAGGTCACATGTTCACATGTTCCCTGCAGGCCTGTGATGCAGCTCCACTCCGATTCATCATGACACCACATCATACAAACGACACACAGGCTTCATCATCACAGACTCAAACTCAGACGGTCGGTCGTCCTCCTGCTCTCTACCTTCGGTGGGTGAACCCTTCTTGGCGCTGACTCCGGCCATCATGGCCATGGACGACAGTCGGCCGATGGCTCGAACTGCGTGACCCGTTTTCTGCCGCAGAAGAAGAAGCAGTCACATCATCACTTCCTGTTCAGTCGGCCATGATGGATAAAATGCTGTTGCAGTTGAGGCCAGTGTTGAATGTGTGCTCTTGTTAATTAAATGTGTTTTTATTCTGAGCTGGTTGTTTCTTCTTCTCTGGTCCTGGTCTGTCATTGTGCTTCATTGCTGTGATGATGTCAGTGGGTTTGTTGTTGTTTACCTGTCACGGTGTGAACATGCTGCATCATGCTGTTGGTGTTGTTGTTTACCTGCCACTTCCTCCTCAGGATGTACTTCTTCATCCTCTCCTTCGACAGCTTCTTGGCCTTCATGGTGTTTGTGTCTTGCTTCAGCCAAGTGTGTTCAAAACACTGAGCACAGGTGAGCCGAGCCCTGACACACACACACACACACACACACATACACACACATACACACACACACACACACACACACACACACACACACACACACACACACACACACACACATACAACAGACAAACGTAACTGAGTACATTTACTCAAGTACTGCACTTGAATGCAACATTGAGGTACCTGACTGACCGTTTCCATTTTAAACTTCTATGTAGTCACTCCTTGATGATGGTGGGAAACCAGCTAACATGCTAACGTGCTAGCTTGGACTTCACTGATCTTCCTGGTTGGAAAGTCGACCTGAACACTAATCTCACTGAATCTGTTTGTGTTGAATGTTTGTACTGGTGACTTGATGTCTCAGTGTTCTTTTTATGTTCTTGTTGAGTTTCTTGAACAATAAATAAAAACATGTTAGCTAGCAAACATGTCGTGTTAGCCAATGACTTACTTCATGTCTTTCTTCAGCAGGTTGGTGATGAAGTCTTTGGCCGTGTCAGAGATCTCATCGAAGGCTTCGTCCTCAAAGTCCCAGGTGGCCGAGGTGACGTTGGACAGTGTCTCGTTGTCGTTGTCGCCCATGAAAGGAGACAAACCGCTCAGCCTGAGGACGACAAACACAAACTGAACTGAACCAGACAGAATTGATTTAACTTGGAAAAAAATTAAACAGAATTCTACTTTCAAAATAGACTCAAACTTTTCTTTAAAACTACAAGTGTTGAAGTTCAACAAGGGCATGAAACTCAATCAAACAAATGATGAGCGAAGCTCAGCTGAAGAAAGATAAACTGAAACATTAAGTGAAAGAAATGAAACTAAAAAGAAGCCAACCTCAGATGTGCAGCTAAGCTAAACGAATGTAAAACAACATGAAAATAAGAAATTTGACAAATTTAGCTGAGCTAAGTTAAGGCTAAGCTAAAAACAAATCATGGAAGATGAAGCTAAGCTTTGCTAAACAAAACAGAGAGTGAACAGAATACTGTTTAAACATTGAAGGTTTGCTTAGCATCAGTGAGTGAGACCAAAACAACAGAAGTGAATCAAAGTACTGACAGTATATAACAGATGACTCCTATACTCCACATGTCGGTGGGATAACTGATGGCTTCATAGTTGATCACCTCTGGAGCTACAAACTCTGGAGTCCCAAACAGAACCTTCAGAGTTCCTGCATTTTCTGTGGGGCGCAGAAAGAGAAGAGAGTTCAAACCATTAATCAATCGATCGATCAATTGATCATCGAGGAATAATTGTTGGGTGACACCTCAGCTTTGATTGACCTGTCCGGAGCTCAGCTGGGCTTTCGGCTACATGCTAACGTCACCATGTGACAAGAAGAAAGTTACCCAGTCGTCTGGCGAGGCCGAAGTCGATGAGCTTGATCTTGCTGCCGGTCTTGTTCACACACATGATGTTCTCTGGCTTGAGGTCGAGGTGGACGATGCCCTGTTTGTGGATGAAGTTGACGCCGTCGATGATCTGCAGCATGTATTTGATCACCTCTCGTTCCGTCAGCTCAAAGTCTTCGTCGATGATCCGCTCGAAGAGTTCACCTCCTGAGATCCTGTGGAGTTGACAGAACAGGTGGCGTGCTGTTAAACCTGAGGGGCAGGGACCCGCTGGGGGCCGTGCCAAGGATGTTAACACAAATGAGTGAGAAATAGAAGGACATTAAAATATCATTTGAGGATTCTGAAAGAGCACCCCCTTCATTCTTATTGGTAGCGAAAAAAACAAAACTATCAACTGTCCAACAATCCAAAATAATCTCTAGATTTTTATAGTTTGAGTTCTTTTTGTTTGACTGTGATTTGTGTCGTCATCTCAGACATGAAGCTGCAGAGTAAAATGTTATCTGACCTCAGAGGAATGATGGGACACACTACCAAAATAAGAGCTTGAATGTAAACAACTTCCTTCCTGTTCTGCATCATTCCGGATGCTTATCCAGTTTTTATCAGTTTAGCAGATATTTACTGTTTGTTCTGCGTCTCAGTTGTTTACCAGAGTCAATTCTCTGAAACAAACACTGATGTGAGCAGCTCCTCCCTGTTTGTGTCCTGACGGGAGCAAATGATGAAACGCAGCCAGAGAGTTCTGGTGGAAACTCAAGACAACAAACACAATATTTCTACAGTATGAGCAGATAAGTGTGTGTGTGTGAGTCCAGCTCTAAAATTAGCAGAGAGGAAATAGTTGTTCTCAAATTCTTCTCATAGTTGGCCAGAAAATGATTTTCCAACGTTCTCTGAAGCAAAACCATCTCGTCTGTGTTTCAGACTCAAACTCCTCCGAGAAAATCAGCAGCTGCAGGTTTATACCTCTATGATAGAAAACAGTTTCCTCCAGGTCACAATCAGAGGATCAAGAGTTACTGACTTGAATGTTGCCCGTGCTTTTACAGTTAACATGGACTTTGAGAATCATCCCCTCAGGTTTCAGATTGAGTCATCATGGAGCTGGAGTCTGGCTCTGTCCGAGCCTAACATCTCTGAATAACATGTTACAGTGTCCAACTACAAACTCTGGTTTTATTGATGTTCACAAATAAGATGAAAGGTGTGAATGAGTGAGTTTCACAGGCTGGAAGTTCCCTTTGGACAGAACCAGCTGCTCCTCCTGTTTCCAGTCTTTATGCTAAGCTAAGCTAAGCAGCTGCTGACGCTGTAGTTTTAACAATCCAAACATGAAACTCAGAGAGAGAGAAGAGGAGTCCACCAAACGTTGACTCTCTCCATCAAATGAAATGATGAACAATCAAGTTCATGTGAAACCAGAAGGAAAACCTGAAAAGCACTTGCTCGTCTGTGTCAGAGGAAACGTACATCTCGAGGACCATGACGATGTCGGATTTGCCCTCGAAGGCGTCGATGCACTGGACCAGTTTGGGGTGATGGAGGCTGTTCATGATGCCGATCTCCTGCCGAACGTTGTCCTTCTCCTTCGCTGAGTAAGCCTTGATGAACTTCCCGGCCCAAACCTTCTTTGTCGCCTTCTCCACCAGTTTAAAGACCTGACCGAACTTCCCCCTGCCACACCAACACAACACATAGTTCAGTCCACAGACCTCTAAAGACCTTTCAGATCCTTCATGTGCAGAGACAGAGCTGTTCACTCAGTTTAAATCTGTCCGGCAACCGTTTGCTAAACTTTATAGGCAGAAAACCACGGATCAATAACTGCTCCCTCCCACAAGGAAACTAATTCAGTAAAAACGTACTTGTACTTTGATGTGTTTGCTTCTACTGTTTATTTTTTATTTCTATTGCACATTTTTGCTAACGTATTAATCATATTCAAAAAAATGACGGTGTTAATTCTATTATTGTGTTTATCATTTGTAAAATACTTCAAGTTCAAACCTTTGAATTAGAAACAATTCACTTCTGTGTCACAAACAAAAACACAACACAAGCAGCGAAGTTTTTCAGGTTGGCTGCAGAAGTTGACTCATCCTTAATACATAATACAGAAACTCGACCAGGAGAGTGACGCCTGCAAAAATCTCATTCCACTCTTCACTTGACCAAACATGTAGTGGTGCATTGTGGGTGAGGTGTGAGAGGGCGGAGTCTTACGTTCCCAGCCTCTCCTCAACGTCGTACAGCTCCTTCACCTTCATGTCTGTTCTGATGGTCACGTCTCTGTAGTCCGGCTCCTTCTCGGAGTCTGAGGCAGAAAAACACCGAGGTCGGAGGTCAGAGGCCGCTGGTACGGAGCCAGTTCTGTCATGTTATATCACATCACGTTTATTGGTGTTGTTTGTCATGCTCTTGCTGTGCGCCTCTCAGCTGGGCTGTGTGTTGTTGTGTGTTCGTGTTGTGTGATGCAGCTCTGATCTGTGTCGTACCTTCGTCCTCCTCCTCGGCCTCCTCCTGGTTGTCTGTCGGACGAACAGCAGCAGAATTAGTTCAGTTAGTCCGTTTAGTTCAGTCACCTGACTTCAGCTCAGTTAAATCGAATGTAGGTTAGTTTAGTTTCGTTGACTTAGTACTGGTTTAGTTCTGGAGGATCCAGGGGGAGCAGGGTCTGTGGCGTCCACAGGAAAGGTCATTTCTACTATCAGACAATTCTAATATTCAGAAAACAGGATCACGAGTAAAAACCCTCTGTGAGTGTTTCTCTGCTCAGTTCATGGATGTTTTAATAGATGTCATTCACCGATGACATCGTATCCCAGTGGTCACTTGTGGTATGACAATAATAAATTTCCCCATAGATCTTCATTATAAGAGAGACGTCCTGTTGACAGGACACCCTCAGCTGGAAACAATGAGGCCAAGATGGACTCCAGACAAAGGAAAACCTGGACTACCTAAACAGACCTGGGTCTGAGGGTCTGGACCGGCGGAGGGGCCTGACTGTGGCCTTGTGTAACACAGGGGCTGAAGGAGGTTCAATAAGTGAGGCTTAGTTCTCTCACCATCGTCCACCAGGCCGACAGTCACCGGTTCAGACTCGGCGCTCGGCTCTCCGACTCCGTAGATGTTCTCTGCTCGAACACGAAACTTATACTGACGCTCTGGAAGAAGGTTCTAAACATGGACAAAAACTCCTTTTAAATCTAGACCAGTTTATTTTCTCAGTCAGGACAAACACGACGCGTGAGGACATTTTATTTGACTTCAGCTGCAGATGTTCCAGTGCTGCCTCCTCATACTCACCTGTACGTTGTAGGAGGTGCTGTTGCAGGACACCAGGTGTTTCCACTGCTGCTCCACAGAGTCCCAGATCTCCAGGTTGTAGGACTGCACGGCGCTGCCTCCATCGTAGGTCGGCCCATACCACGACAGAGTCAGACTGGCCCGCCGGATATCGGAGGCGGCAGGGACCTTCGCCGGGGGGTCGGGTTTATCTGAGAGGGGAGGGACCGGGGTTAAAGCTGCTGACTGCACGCCGTCCAGGTAAACGAGGGACAGTTCATCACCACAGCCACAAAAGGAACCACAACCTCAAACAGTCTGAGTGAGGAAAGATCTACAGGCCTCATCCTCTGAGGGTGAAATGACCGCGGAACAAAAACAACAGCATGAAGGGAGTCGCCACATGTTTCAACTCAAGACAAGAGCCTGTAGAAATCTCAGCTATCTGAAGCATATTTACAGTGGCAACCTGAGTGGGCTCAGCCGATGACTGAAGGATCCTGTCAATGAAACCGAGCCAGACTGAGGGCCCACAGTCACGTTAGACTCTGAGTCTGTTCACAGACACAGTTACATCACAGTCATGATGTCATCGGCACGAACAAGCTCATCAAGGAGAAGACGAGACGGACTGAAGTGATCAGACACGTCAGGTAAGAACTGAGGAGACGGACAAGGAGTGTGTGTGTGTTCATACTCACACTCATGTCTGTACTTCCATGCTGGTGAGGACCCTGGTCGACACGATGCATTCCTCAGCCCCTCACCCTCAAACCAACCATCACAACTACATGTCAAACCCCAAACCTGAGTCCAACCTGAACCTAAACCCGAGTCTGGGATTCAAACAGGCCTTTGAAAAGGGAAAATGTCCTCGCCTTCCAAAACGTCCTCAGTCCCAAGGTATAAATCTCAAATTGGTTCTCACAAAGATAGATGTAGCAGGATGGGCTAACACACACACTCACACACAAACACAGTGTGTTGCCATAAAAGGCATCAGACTGCAGCTGTAACTGCGTCAGCTGACACATCATCAGCGTCCCACTGTTATTATCTGCTGTATACAGACTGAGGACACAGGAACATCTGTATTCTGCTGGCCTCTGGCCGTCGTCCTTTATGCTGCGCAGCCGTGCTTGTGAACGAGCAGACGGTGGAGCTGATGTCTCTTACCGACGATGGTGAGGTTGAGGGCGGCCTGCCGGAGGCCGTAGCTGTTCCTCAGCTCGATGGTGTAGCAGCCGCAGTGTTCCTGCTGACCGCTGGAGATGGTGAGCTGACTGCTGCTGTCACAGCTCTCTATGGAGATATCAGCGGAGCCCTCCTGGATCTGAGCGCACACACACACACACACACACACAATATATATAACACACAACAGGAGAATGAGCTCCACAGTCTCACACGTCTCATTATTAAAGTCTCAGTCTGCTTTAATTTCAGCAGCAAACCTAATCACAGAACAGAGACAAAAATATACAGAAGAAATGAAAAACAACTGGCCGTGTCATCAGAGAGTTTCCCCCCAAAAGTCACTTTTTTTCGACCCTTTCCTGAATAAATCCCACATGATTCACAAAGAACAGCTGATTCTGAGCAGCTCCGTGAGCCGATCACAGTGTGAAATCAATAACCGCAGCCTCAGAGTGTGTGTGTGTGTGTGTGTGTGTGTGTGTGTGTGTGTGTCTCTCACTGGTTTCCTGAACTTCAGCCAGGTGCAGTTGATGGGTGGAGCTCCAGAGAACTTGCAGAGGATCTCCACCTTCTCCCCCGCCAGGATCTTCATGTCCTCCGGGAACTGCAGGATCTGAGGAGGCAGAGCTGCCACAAACACAGCAATAATCAGTGATCAATAATCACTGGCTGGTGTTCCACATGTATAGACATGAAGAGTCATACAGGTGCGTGTGTGTCACCTTGTTTGGGAGGAGTCTTCGTGGTCGGTTTCTTTATTCTAGCTTCACCTGAAACACAAACATTCATGAGTGATTTGCATTCATACGTTCATTGAGAGGAGAAACACCGACAGACATTAAACACAATAAACTGAATCAAATGTAGTTAGTAACTGTGAAAGCTGACAGAGATGAGTATCTGCATGGAAATGATCTGAAGGCTACAGGATGGATGCTGGTTTCTTCATGGCTCAACAGAACATGAAGAAGAACGCCAGTGTCTCAGCCGACCATATATGGTCATTCTAAAAATAGTTCCTCAGGACGCAGGAAACAGTTCCTGGAGCTTTTTGTTTATTCTGACAGCTGCAGAAGACGAGAAGAAGAAACAAGAGAATCTATAAATGTTCAAAGAGCAGCTACAGCAGCTGAACCCAGAGTGAAAGAATCATGAGTTTCAGTCCTGAACACAACAGTTCAACATGAGCTCCAACAGGAAACGTCCTGCTCTGACAGAAGACGAACAGAGGAACAGACACAGTTTGAGTCTCTGGACACCTGAAGGACGTTTGACTGATCAAACTGTTACTGAAGGAACATTAATGCAGGACTTCTACTGGAAGACGTATTTTTACTGTGTAGTACTAGTACTGTGTAAAAATGTGAGGATAGAAAGACAAACGTGAAGATTTTCCAGCACAAAGTTGTTCCTGCTCTCAGAATAAAGAAAGATGAATCTTTCTCCTACACTCGGCTTCATTCTTTCTGTGAAGGGAAACACTGGTGTGGTGATGGATGGATGATCACGTTAAAGTTCCTTCAGTCCGTCTGCTCTGTGATCCACTGAGCCGGTCTGACAGTGGACGTCTGTATCAACAACCGCCTGACCTGAACTCTGACCTTTATGGGACAGTGGCTCTGACATTTGGTCTTCCTGACAATGGAAACTATATCCTGGATGTATATTTACAACATATATTTATAGATCGTTTGTGGTGTGATCCGCCCCCCCCCCCCCCCACACACACACACACACACACACACACACACACACACACACACACACACACACCATCACCTCCTCTCTGGGTTCACACCAACTATGTGCTAACAGCTTAAGGAGCGTTTGATTTGTGTCTCTCAGCGAGCCAGGCGGGCTGATGCTGTCTGCTGTAGGGTCACTCAGTACACCTGACTGTCAGAGCTGCACTCTGATTGGCTCTATACTCTGTCAATCACAGGAGGATTTTCATCACTTTTCATCTCAGTTCTGATCTCAGACCGGCTGCACACAGAGAACAGAGGTGGGAGAGAGAGTGGACTCTGATCTTTAACTTCAGTAACAGACTAATACTACACTGGCATCAAAATATACTTACTACTAAGTACTAAAAGTAAAAGTACTCATTATGCAGATTAATATATATGATATTACTGGATTATAGTCATTGATGCATTCATGTGTTCATCACTTGAATGATGCTGATTTAATGACCTGATGTTCTACTGTGTTGTTTTGTCGAATAAAAGAAGATCAGATGTTGCCTCAGTTCAGAGTGACAGCGAGGAGGCTGATGAAGGTGATGATGGTGAAATGAGACATGAACACACACACACACACACACACACACACACACACACACACACTAACCCTAACCTTAACCGTTGACCTAAAAATCACAGTTTTCCAAACTGGTGACGCCACACTGCCCAGTTGCACCTCTGTCCCCAATCAACTGGTCCTGAGTCTAATGTATGTCCTCAATTTGGACATAAGCAACAACAGACAGCAGCATTAACGAAATAAATCTGCTGAAAAAGAGTGTTTGTGTTTTTACTTGGATTAAAGTAAAAAAAAACTTCGTCCTCAGTGAAGCTGCAGACGAAGCCACTTTTTCTGATCTTCTCATGACTTTGGCCTCAACACAAACATAAGTATGAAAACAGCTTTAAACATCTAAAGATTCAGGCGACACTGCTCGAAGGCCCCATTGAGCTGAGGGGCCCCTGCCGGGCCCCAGATCCTCCCACCCTGTAAAGTTTGCTCACACAAACGAATGAGAGGCTCTTATTGTGACAGTGTGTCTGTGTCTTCCTGGGGTTTGCAGCAGGGACGGAGGAGTCTGACCACAAACTAACACCAGTCACATGTTTCACATGTATCTGACACGATCAAATCAAACTCTCCTGAGTTCCAGCTCTGATCTTCATAACCTCTTAATCAGCTCATTCTCTGCAGAGATCAGAGAAAAACAACATTTTAATGAGTCCAATACTTTGGTTTAGGACCAAACATCTGAGGAACTGAAGACCTCCACATGACTCCAGAATCCTATGTTAATCTTATGACACAACAAAACAGTTATGTTGTGTCTCATAAATATCAGCGGATGTATAATAAGACTTTATATGATCCAGTTCTGCTGCAAACAGCTCGAACGACCACAGCGACCACAGCAGGACATTTCAACAAGAAAGCTCAGTCCAGATCTTCACCTATGACTCACATCTGTCTGCCTGAGGTCCAGCTCCACAGGAATCTATTTAAAGTCATGGTCGTAACAAACGGTTTCCCGACACGCAGCGTTCTGATCTGAAAACAGGGCCGCGCAGCACGAAGCTGACGAGCTTCTTAAAAGGAGCTGCCTCGCTGCAGAGTTCAGAGTTTGAATCTGTGGTGCGAAGTAAAACAAAGTCTGAGAGATGAGGGAGAGTCAGGGAACCAGGCCTTAAATGGAAGTGTGGGAGAGGAGGCACGAGGAGCCCCCGTCAGCTCGGATCAGCTGCTCCAGCTCTGTGTCTCTGCTACATTCAGTTCACTTCAGGGACATCCAGCAGCTTTAAATACAGACAGAAGGACCAACGTTTACTGACGCTTGGAATGGGTTTTATTTGATTGGATGGAGGCTGCTTTTGTCATCAGGTAACGACTGAGAGCGAGCAGACACGGCCTCATCCACGGCCTGTTGTTAATGACATGTGGGAGTTAATGGTAGTCTTAACGAAGCCCCGCCCCCTCATTTGCTAACCTGTCAGTCTCTAATGTTGGTGGACACTTTACAGTGATAACAGCAAAAGAAGAAGAAACAAAAGATTTCAGATGCACAGAGACAAAACCGGTTTCTTTTTAGTTTCTTTCTTTTTTTCTTTTTAATTTTGTCGGATCAAATAAAAACTGATCTTATTGAATTAACTTTGTGAGTTGACTGAAAATTCCGTGTGAATTTCGATTGTTTCTGGTGTGATGGAGCTGTTTGACTGTGAACCGCCTTCAGTCCAAAAGAAATCAGAAAACTCAGTCAGACAGCCAACAACAAGCTATGGTAATAATACAGCCAATACAGTGAGCTAGTGGCATGCTAATGTTAGCAGCATGACAGACTGCACCTCCAGACTCACCTGACAACACCTCCAGGCTGTCAGTCATTACTGGTGCTGCACTGTGATTGGACAATCGCGGGGAGGGGGAGGAGTTGAGAGAGCTGCAGTTTCAGGTCATTAAACCCACATTGTTCCGTTGACAGTCGACAGTCGTCCAGTGTGAACGCAGCATTTCTCTGCCAAAGGATTAACAGGTCAACTGTTCCA
>JBBMOC010000408.1:0-17046 GCA_037975185.1 Centropyge bicolor
CCAGTCGAGGCCCTGCTTCTCTGACCTCTAGGCCACCGTCCCTCCCCAAATGTAGTCTTGTTAAAAGTTAAAAACAAAAACAAATGAAGTAGAACTATATAAACACTTTCTCCACTCTGCAGTCCCGCTCTATGTCCCACCCACAGCACTATCTGATTGGTTACGTATCACATGTAATAGCCTATCAACATTGAAGGCTATTGTGCCCTGGACGGGTTGCTCTGATGAGCGAGCAGAGCTGTGTGTTGAAGGTTGCAGTAAACACAATCTTATGATCTATTTCTATGAAGACAAACTTGCCCAACTTTCCAGTCACACAAGTCAAAGCCTACAGGATTTCACCTAATGGAGACTTACCTAACACAACACTTCAGAGTAAAACTCAGAAGACATCTGTCATGTCTGAGATGTTCAGAATTATAACTTTTAAACATAACAGTATTGCACACTTTAGCAAATAGATTTAGCAGTTCAAATGCCTGCTGAACCATGTAGCTTGAATATAGCTTAAAAAGGATTTGCAAATCATTGCGTTCTCTTTTCATTTGCTATTTAAATTTTTTGGAAACGGGGTTGTTGTTACCTTTACAGTATCAAATACTAGCCAATATGATTCTTCTGTTACACCACCACTTGATATACTGCATCAGATTAATTACTTAGTTCACAATTGCCTGACATGATCATCACATCTTCAGTCCCTGAAACATAAAAGGAGAGTGAGCGTCTTTAGCATACTTGGGACACTGGGCATTCATGTGCCTCCCCGGGCTGGCAGCCAGCCCAGCATGAACACCTTGTGTAAACTCATGGGGCTGGATGCTGCTGCCCCAAGTTTTACAAGGGGGGCTTGTTCAGAGCCAGAGGGGCTCAACAAGGTCAGCTTGTAGACCAAGACAATGAGCTGACAAATGCTGCCACTTCTCTTCATTGCTCAGCGTGCGGTTGTAAGAATTCAGCCTGATTTGTCGCAAGCAGCAACCTCCGGTGCTGAAAAATGAAGCCAATGCAGAAGTGCAAAAAAGCTGCAGTTCCTCGAATAACCGCTAGAGCAGGCTGCAGAAGGGAGTCAATTACATTTGAGCCCCATGTTAAAATGTCCGATTTTACGACAGAAAAAAACATATTTACAGCCTGGTTCAAAACATGGCTCTAGTCTCATAAGCTGTTTTTCTACTCCATGACAACTCTGGGGGGGGGGGGGCGAATTTTTTTATAAGGCGTTCGTTTAAAATATACCGCATACATCATTATCCACAATTCATAGCTGTCAATCCAAGTGGCGCCACTTTGATTGACAACTAGCCACTGACGGTCTAAAGGGCGTCACCCTGGCTAATTCTAGTCACTGACTTTGGGAAAGAGATCGTCGTGGGGTTAGCCGGCTAGCAACGATATTTAGTATTTAACCTAGCTGGTTAGCCGTAGCTAGTTTGACTATTTCCAATAAAGCGGCTTTTTTCAGCGGCTTTTTTCAGCCAATAGCGTTCATTCGACCCGCCTCAGCTCCGCCCTCGCTCCACCTCTTTGTCCATATTTGGAGTAACGCACTACGATTTGCTTCATTTTTTCTCTTCAGAAACCTATGGGTGACGTCACGGACACTACGTCCATATTTTATACAGTCTATGATTTGTCGTTGTCATTTGTCAGTGATGCCCAGTTCAACCCAAGGTACCCTTTCTTCTTAACTCTCTCTATCATTGACTTGGTCTCAGCCACTTGGTCGGAATTGTTGTGTCCGAATTTACCCTATGGGGGATCAATAAAGAATCACCTTATTATCTTAACATTGTCTGGATAGCTTTACAGGAATGCGTGACCTTCTGGTGTCAGCAGAGGAAAAGTGATATTGATACATTGCATGTCACCACCACCAGTCATCTATCTGCCAAACCCTTGGTTATCACAAGGCACAAGACGCTAAGTGTGACAGAGTGGGTTCACGAGGACACATATTTTCAGAGGCCTATGCACCCTAGCCACTTTGACCACTTTTCATATCTCTCACACACACACACAAACACACACACACACACTTATAAACACATACAGGCTCACACGAATTCCATGGCTGCAACAGTCTTTTAAATGGGGTCAGTGTTCTCAGTGTTCTTCAGCACAGCAACAGACTCTTATAGGTGTTACAGTGTCAGCCTCTGGTCTCTGCTGTGCCCGTCTGTTGTTGTCCAACAATTCCAACAATTTCTCAAGTGAGCTTTGCTGCGTTGGGTTTTGTTGTGGTTCATAGTGGGGGGGCCCTGGAATCACTTCAGGGTTTAAATAGGGTCATCTGAAGAACAGTTTTAATTCCAGTGCTGTTGGAAAATCTTCAATAAGATGCACAGTATAGATGCAGTTTTGAGTAAAATGCTTCGGTGCTTTGGTGACTCTGTTCATTTTTTCCAAAAAAAAGTTCAAATTTCAGTTTGTTCAATACTTTAGTTTATGACCAAATACCTGCAAAGCTAATGACATTCTTTTCAGCCTCTGCTCTACGTTGTGTTTAGTTATCAGATAGTAAAATGTACATGTATGCAAAATCAGTTCTAAACTCTTTTCCACTCATCCTTATTCAAAATTTATAACACCCCCTTCAAGCAAAAGATATATAGTGCTGAATCAGTCTTACAACAGAGAGATCATTTTCTGTAAGATGGTTCCCAGTTGACTATAGTGACCATAAAATCTTTTTTGTTTACATTGAAGGCCTTTAACAGATGTTGATACTCAGATCTCTTACAATGAAGTGGGCAGGTAGTAATTTTAATGTCCTGTGAATTTTGATAAAGTGTACGTCAAATCCGTGTTTGATCTAATGAGAAATATCATAAGACGATCTTAAGAACATAATATGAATGAACCTTCCATAGCTTCGTTCGAAACCAAGTTGTACAGTTGACTGTCCTTTCATTTGAGATAGTGACAGATGACTTCACTTTTGTTGTTAGGATAAAAATACTGTAATACAATTGCATTTTAGTGATGCAATAGATTAGCATTTTAGCAATGGAGCAGAATTTGCACAGATCATTACAAATCGATTCTTATTTTTTTTAGGTTCAAATTTGTTATTTGTCCATATTGAAATTGACCACTACATAGCAGCCCGTCTTAAAACAGCACAGGGTGTTTAAGGTCCTGGTGAATTAGTAAAATTATTTTTCAAACCTGCTACCAATATAACCTCAAAGTTATATTGGTAGGAGGAAGGGCCATCCTGATACTATAATGATCTGTACTTCTTCCAATTTATACTTCAATCATTAATGTAATTTTATTGCAAAAAAAAAACCCTGAAAAAAAGACAGATTCTCTAAACTTGAAGCGACCTTAAGTTGAAAATTGCATTTCATACATTGTCCCTCATTTCCTCACTACATGACATAACAGACAGAGATGACCACAATGAGGAAAGGGAAGAATAAAATGCCACATAATCTGTTTTGTCACTGCATCTAATTCCACATTGCCAGTCTAAAGAGAGCAGAGGGATGCTAACACATGTTGTGCCTTTGGTTGTTTATTACAAATGGTGACAAACAATATCAAGGTATTCTGTGACTGTACATAGATATTTGTCTCATCTTACGCTAACCAGGGAATGACACATACTGCAGCTTCAACAGAGTTATGACTGAATTGTCCTTGATAGCACTCAACAACATTCCACAATAAATAGTTATAAATTACCGTCTTTGTGTGCCTGTCATACCTATTTTGAGACATTTTTTCTACTGGGAAAAAAAAAATCAGGTATAAATGCAATCCTTGAACTTGTACATATTCAGGTGCTGGTAGTTTCCCTTTTTACATGTGATGTTTATTTCAAGGAAACATGTCGCATTTATCTCTTTATTCCTCTGATCTCAGGGAACACATCTTCTTTTCTGAGGTCATCATTTTAGTATTAATTTAGTAAGCTGCCCAAGATTTACATACTCCAATGTTAATGAGCTCTCATCTTTATAGCTTGTTTAGATTTGAAGTATATTTCTCCATCATAATCACATTTCCGTCATGTTTTGTCTCTAATTGCAAACAATACCTCTAGATCTTCCTCTAAAATGCCAGTTTAAAAAAAAAAAATCTGACATAGTCTGTTACTTCACTTTTATGACTGCAATGCAACCATTCCAGTTTACTGTACATATTTGACATATTTACATTTGAGTTGATCTCATTACTCTACGTCCTGTGAGCAGAGACATTTTTGTCTGGCTTCCGTGTCCTCGAAGGTGACCTTCTTGTTTCTCCTGGGGTCAATCCATGAGTTATGGATGACTACATTGTTTGGCGTAGGGTCAGCTTCTACTACAGACACCACCCTTTTCTTCATCTTGCTTTTCAAAACCTTTTGGAACTTCTGCCGAGTGAAGGCATAGAGAAGCGGGTGAAAGATAGTGGTTCCGTAGGCCATCACCAGGAAGCCCAAGCGGAGGCGAACAGTTAAATCACTGGGCCCGGTGCTGAGGATGATGGTGTTAAGCACAGTTATTGGAGTCCAGCAAAGTAGGAAGGTGGAGATGATGAGAAGAGACATCCTGAAGACTCGTTTCTGCCTCTCCCGTCTCTCCCGATGGCGCTTTACTGCTCGTCTTAGTGCAATGATGACTGACACTGATGCTCGCATGCCCAACGGTGCATTCCCACCTGCCCTGACTCCTGTGCTGCTCTGCGAGGCGTCAGTCGACTCTGCTTGTGTTGCAGTACTCAGAGAAATAGTGTTCTTACTTTTTTGCTTCTTTCTAGGTAGGTTGTGCTGAAAGCGTGTTCCGATGCGAATGTTGAGTGCCTGAAGGATCTTGTAGTATGTCACTAGCATTACCACAGCTGTAAAGAAGAATATAGGGATCTGTGCCAGAAGGTGATAGTACAAACCCAGTTCTGTGTAGTACTCATTTGTGTGAGCCACTGTGACCACTGCAGTCTGGTTCACAAGGTCGGAACCCAAGTTGATGAAGAAGCCCACTTCCATAAAGGGAACCAGGAAGCTGAAAAATGATAGAGCCCAGATGGATCCCAGTAGGGCTACAGCTCGGGCCATCGTAAGCACACGGTTCGCCGGCCGCACTGAGATATCATAGCGGTCCACAGTGATGGCCAAGACGTTCGCAGCAGTAGCTACGCTTGCAAAGGAGACACAGGCCTCATGGAAACAGCAGATCATGGCCGTATCTGCCTCCAAAGGAAGTAACACCACGACGGTTGTCAATGGGATGCAGCATACACACACCTGGAAACAAGACAGAAATTCGAGTCACATTCCAAATGTATTACATTTGTTTTCTTATAAACTTGAGACTCTTTGTATTGATTGGAACCCATATGTTGATTCTAAAGGGTGTAATAAGTATCCAAAAACCCATGTAAACCCAAAAATCCAAACAGAATGGAGGTGGCAGGAGCGGTATGACTTTATCTAGTGATCACGCTAAATGTTTACTGTCAATCTAATTTTGGTGAAGTTTACCATAAAATAGAATGTAATAATTAATCACCTTAAAATCAAATGTTGTAACATTGCCCAAATTTTACACCATAAAATACTTACAGTTCAGAACATTAGCTTTTTAGCTATTTGCTTCTTACAATTTTGCTATTTGTATGACAGCACTGCCGATATACAGTATGGTCCAAAAGTCCTCTAGTCAACATTCTTCTATTTTGCCTTTGTTTCAGATGTAATACTTTTTTATATCACTTGAACAATTTGAGTAAAAAGTTAAATCGTATTTCAGAATATCTTACTGTCTGATATGTCCCCCTTTTGCTTTAATGACAGCATGCACTTGAGCTATCATAGACCCAAGTTTGTGAAAAAAAAAAAGATGACCCATGTTACCCAGCATTATTGAAAATGTTGCCAAAGCTTGTGATGTCAATGCTTGGCTTTCTCAGACTTCAAGTGTCCCCATAAATGCTCAATGAGGAAAGTTCCAGTGGAGGAAAGCCCATGACAGCCAGGGCTCATTGCAAAGATGCAAACCAACAGGTACAGCACGTTTGGGGTGGAGTGGTACGTCTCCTTGGTCTGGGTGTAGTCAGTTTAGTACAGGTGTCCAACTCCAGACTTCAGTATTCCTACCATCATGTTTCACTGTTGGTTTGATAGACTGTGCTACCTTTCTCGCTTCTGTTCATCTCCTTACATACATCCTTATGTTGCTGCCATACATCTTAAATCTAACTCAGCAGTTAAAATGACTTTTTTTTCTAGTCATTCACTGTGAATTGCTGGTATTTCGTAGCCCACCCCAAGCTTTTGGCCTTGTTTCACCCCCTGAGAATAGGTTTAGAAAACTGCTACTCGTCCTCTGAGACCAGCACAAGGCAGCCTTGTTTTGACAATAGTTTTTGTTGATTGGACTCTTCTTTATTTAGCAAATTCCATATCTAACCTAACCATGATTTGACGCAGAGAAAGACAGTTTTACTTAGTTCTGATGCCATGTTTCTCACTATCTCAATGCTACATAGTAAGCAATGATCTGCTGGAATCTGAAGGCACAGCCATATTTACAACACTGGTTGTAAGTTGACTTACTTGAATGAGCTCTAATGAGTAGATCAAAGGTCATCTGAACGCATGCTTCAATGAAAGGGATGCAACTAGTGGAAATCTGACCTTTTGTTCAAAGGAGTTAAATTGGTCAATGCCACAGATTTGTTTAAATTTGATTGCTGACCTAGTAATAGTGCAGGATCAAGATATTTCTTCTTTGTTTTTCATATGATGAACTCTTGTGTTTTTAAATGTCCCTGAATCCTCAAACTTTCTGATTATTTCCCGAAGGTTTTTAAGATATTGGACCCTGCTGTATATCAGAGATTTTAGGAAAACTTCTATTTGGGTTTTATTTTGTAGCTCTGAACATTGTTTCTTTTTTTTTTTAATGAAATCATTGCATGTAACAAAGTGATATCGCTTCATTCCAACATCTCAGCATTTAGCCAGTTGACATTGGTGAGGACAATGTTATTATAAGCAAAAGAGCTGCTGGCCAGGTCTAAAAAAACTAGAGTCATGTTGATTCGAATCACTGATGTTCAGGGGCAACCTTAGGTCCTATTATTGTCTATAGTACATAATCAAACCTCACAATTGTACTTGGCTGGCTGGCACAGCAGTAGATGTTCTGACCCTTTCTCAGACTGGAAACATAATGTCCCATATAAACTAAATGGAACTTCCATGGACGATACATACAAGCATAATGGTGGATTTGCTAAAATAGCATCAGTGCTAAGAGGTACGTATTGCAGCACTAGAAGTGTCAGTATCTATCCACTTGATGTTAAATCCCCGTTGGCAAAAAAGTAACTGATAATAAATGACAGGACTCACCAACACATCCACCACATGCAGATTCATGGTGATGATGTTGGAAACGGAGCTGATGAGGTTCTGTTTCATACAATAGAGCACAAGCACAGTGAGGTTGGAACTCAAGCCCAAAACTATCTCCAAAAGCAGGAAGCCCGTCAGAGAAACCTACCAACAGAAAGAACATGGTGGCATTTAGTCTGACATTCAGTCTCTTTTTAGTCATAATACTTTATATTACCATCAAGTCTTCTAAGATACACAATCAGTTTTATTATCCAAAACCCAGTTTGCCAACACATTAGTGAGTCATACAGTTATATATATATATCCAAGAAGATCTCTGTGGTTTGATTATGTCACATTGATGTGACACATTGATATTTGATTAAAAATGCTGTCTGACTGCTGCTGTGTGTATAAGGCTGTAGACTTACCTGGAAGCTTATGGGGTAGAGGGCCTTGGAGGAGGTCATGTCTGGGTCATAGGGGTCAGCAGTGTCAAGCACCGTCATGTTGCTCATGGTGGCTGCAGAGATCAGTACTGGGGATGTGTGCATTATCCTGATGAGACGAAGAGGCCTGGAGAGCAGTTTGCACAAAAAGTCTATTAAACAAATGTATTTTAAAGGCACATTAAATTCTACCAGACTAGGGCAGTGCTTGCACAAAACATGACAGAACGAGTTGGTTGTTTGCCCTCAGATAATACTGAATATTATTGATCTGTAGAGCCAGAGAGTTCTTGCAGTTCTAGATGGAGCAATTCCAGACACACACATGTATGCATGCAGCACCAGCTGAGAAAGTCGAATGACAGACAGAGATTCCTTCCATTTCAGTTAGATCGTTTTTTTTTTTTTATTATCTGCCAAAGATTTGTTAAACTTGGTCACTAGTGCCGTCTTTTGCAATCAGGGAAGAATGTACTGTAAACAGGGTATGAGTCGAGGGTTAGGGTCACAAGAGTTAATGACCTGCTGATAATGTTGCATTCACCACAGTGCCTTGACAGACTAAGATCTATTTTGGGTACTATAATTAATTAAGATGGAAGAAGAAATTTAAAAAAAAGATGTGTAAAGCTGCGCTTCATCATGTCATCACATGTGCAGCATAAGAAAACTATACCAAAGAACTGCTCAGCATGTCTGTTATACAAAATACTTGCAGGAAGGGAGGCTGAAATCTTTTGCATGTAAGTCATAATTTGAATACGTCTACAAACTGAATACTTTTACATTATGATATCAGTGGGATTTGAGGGTGACTTCATTCATAATGCTGAAATACAATTTTGTCTTTCTATGCTAAAGACACCTTGTATGAAAACATTAAATGTGTTTTTTCAGAATACTTTCTAACTTTAATTCACACTGCTGGAAATTGCACTCTTTGTTTTTCTTCATTTCTTGGTAATTTTTTATTTTTTTTATTTTTTTTAGAAACATCAGCAATTTAGTAGCTTGCATAACAAGACGTGACTGAAGAGATCATTCCCTGGCAAGATTCAATAATGAATCTGGTAGATACTGTCTTATGTGCTGCAGTTTAGTGTGCAGGGTAAGGTAAGATGGCAGTGCTCAGTTAGACTGCACACACTTGTAAGTCAGTTGAAAGAGATGACACAATAGATGAAATCATTATTGACATTAGTATACCCTGTTAAAGGCTGTTAATGTTTGGTCGTGAGTACTGTACTAATTGTGTTTGTGTTGGTGCATATTGGTTTTTAACACCAGAGACAGCACGTTATGGCAAAGAGCAGACAAATCAAAGTGCAGTTTGAACAGTGTCAAACACAGTCTGAAATCTCATCCTCAACTTTTCTGACTTCTGTGCAGGAGGATCTTTGTCAAACAAATTCTGTAATTTTCTGACAATGACAGTCCAAAAGGAAACAGAATGCATAAACTCACCACTCCCTCCCAGCAGTGTCCTCTCCAGCTCAGCAGCAATCAAAGTGGCCACAGGGAACTTGGTGGAGCACATCAATCCATCCCACCATATTCTGACTTGACAAGGTGAATCTTCACTGCAACCAGTTGTCCTGCAGAATTCTTTCAGTGAACATATGAAAATTTGACGGACAATCAAAAGTCTTCCTTCAGTTTTGGGATACTGGCTCCACTCAGACGAAGGGAATAGTCTGTTTGTGTAACACGGAAAGCAACACACACCCACCCCTCAATGGGGGGCATGTGGTTTGCAACATCAGTGCAGTGCACTAAGATCAATGCTTTCTTTCATGCATAGCTCTGTCTCGTCATTGTCCGTTGTGCTTGGACCATTGCCTCCAATCTCATCCCCGCCTGAAAATGATGCCAGTGCCAGTCCAACTCTCTCCCCTACTCTCTGCTGTTCAGGTATTGTTCCTCTTTCACACTTGTCTCTTCATCTCTTTGGAGATGGTGAAGATCCCGAAATGGTCAATCGTACCCTATGTCAGACCACATCAGGTTTGTCATTTCATTTTCCAGAGAACAGTGGAGGGAGAGTGTAGACATGAGAGAATGGAGGGTAGGTTCCAACAGAAATAGAAAACAGGCTTCTGTTGTTGCACCTGTTGCACCTGCTGTATGATCCACAGGGTGTCTGGGCTGTCATCAAAGGTCAAAGTTCTGCACGTTAATCCTGTTAGCGTCCTCGGAGGCCACTCAAAGAGACCGGTTCCTTGGCTGTTGGACATTCACAGATTTCTTATTCCCCATTTTATTCTGCACAAACCGTGAGAGAGGAATTGATTGAAGCACAGAATGATGCCATATAGTCGTCATCATCCTTGCGTTCCTCCTCAGTCCTTTCCATTTTTCATCCTGCAAAGAGAAAAAGTGGAAGATTTCTGTAAAATGACGTGAAAAAAAATATGCCCCCCCCATCCGCATGTTGCATCACATGTGTCCCACTTAACTCATTTATCATCCCTTGACAGGTACCATGCTCTTTCTGTGCTAATTGGACTCCTGTCCTTGTGAGTATTTGTCCTTTTTTAAATTTGTTTGTTTTATGCTACTTCTTAGTACATGTGCCAAATGTGTGCTTGATCTGTTTTTGATGCCATGGCTTTTGTCTTTGATGGCTCTTGTCATGTGTCGTTTGGCAAATGAGCACTGAAAGCTGTGAGCTGGTTCTCTGCAGACTGCCTCGCTGTATTAAATGATATGCTGACTGATTGTCACAACAACTCTGTCACAACTCAGTCAGTTCTTAGTTTAGGAAACAGATGGATTTTGTTGAGATTTTAAATTTGAAAAGACTTTGAGCATGAGCAGTGAGGGCTGTCAAGAACTGAAAGCTGGCGTTGAAGGTCTGGTCAGATTCTTTGTCTTATTTACTTATTCTTAGATGGACAGATTTGATTGGGGGGGAAAAAAATTGGCCAATTTCATTCTGTTCAGACTGTGTGTTCTTCTAATGCTGCTCGTGTTTACACATTTGATATTTGGCAACTTTGACTCTTTTTGTTGAAGGAAGAAAGAGCTTTTCAGAAGATTATGTTTCTATTTCGCACAATGATGTATGAAAAAGAATGTTGTGGTATTGGTACCCAAAGGATGGAGTGCTTTATAATCTAGAAAGAAAGTACAATTTCTACATACACTTCATATTGTAGTATCTGTTATGGAAGTGCTTTGTATGTTCTGTGCCTGCCATTTGAATTAAACACTTGCCACCTGCTCAATTAAGGAAGAAAAAAACAAAAAAAAGATTGTACCATAGCTAGGAACAGTACTGAATTCTTAGCAATCTCACCAGCATCCTAAATCAATACTAGTTGAGTTTGGTTGATTTTTTGGCTCCAGCTTCTCCTGCTTTTATTTGAGTAACATTTAAATGATGAAAGATACGGCTAAATAAGCTAAATTTCTACATGAACTCACAGTGTGTAATTTCGACCACAAGGTTTCTCAGTCAAAGCAATGAAAACAAAAGATCTACTTTGATGATGTCATAAAGGAGTGTAAATATAATATATATTGTATATTAAATATTAGAAATTTTCAATGTGGTCTCTGTAGGTCTGTTTGATTTTAGATTTTTGAATGCGTAAATCTTACATATTGTGCGTTTCAGATAAGATAAGATGGTCCTTTATTAGTCCCACAATGGGGAAATTTACATCTTTAAGTGTCAATACACAATACTAAACACGTAGCACTAGGTATAACTGTGATAATCCACTATGATCTGTGCAGTTATTGCATGGGTTAGTTTTTGGTGTCCGTGTTGCTTGTTGCAGATTAAACCCCATTTTGCTTGTTTTCTGCCTTGGAAAAATGTTTATTTTTGCCATATAGAAACACGAAGTGTGGGACATGTTGACAGACGTGGGCTCATCCTAACCTTAACCACGCAAAACTTGTACCTAAACCCAATCATCCAGTCACGTCTAATCTGATGGAACACCTACTACTGCAAGAGGCCTACCAAGTTCTGGCGAAATGCCCAGGTTCCTGTGCCGCCTCGGGCTGCAGTTACATAAAGTATATCTCTAAAGGGATGCCCAGGTCTCATCAAGGTGTCAGATCAGTGAGGGAAATAATTGTTTAATTCATCCATTAGTCAGTCAACAGAAGTTCATTGCCAGCAATTTTAGTTATTGGGTTAAGCAATTTCAACACATAAGCAATTTGAAAATGTCACATTGGGTCCTAGAAATGTGGGATGACTGTTTTCAGTATTTTCTGACCTAAACAACTGATCAATTAGACCTAGAAGTAATTAAAAGTGAAAGTCATTTTTAGTTGCAGTCCTTGTAGTTTCTTGAAATACCCCCAGCTTTTCCCTGTTTGTTTGCATCTTGAACGCTTCTTGTTCTCATACCCAGTTAAAACATTTATTTTAGCAGAAAATGTGCAATTGCTTCTTTAATATAAACTGAATTTTTGGCTTGATGACCTAATGCACTTTTTGTCATGCTTGTCTTTTCTTTTAGTTGTTTTTTCCATTACATGAATATCTGTCCCCTGGGTGACCTCACTCTTAGGACAAATTCAAGAGTTCCGTCCTCAGTCTGATTGGTTTTGTGTTGTATGAGCTTTCCCACAACAGGAAGCTGGTGTCTTTGGGAGGCCGTGAACTCAGCTTAGCGTGTGAAGACCCATGTTCCTTGCTGTTTGACAGCCACTCATTTAGTCTAATTATTCTCCACTCAAAAATAATCGCTGCTTGAAAGTCGTGACTCACAGGCTCAACAACATGTCAGCATGCTGTTTGTGTTTATCCAGAGCTAAATGTGTTGATTTTACAGTGCCTGTGTGCAACACATTCACATTGCATGGCTATCAGAACACAGATAACAGTGTTAGTACATGACTGTGGCAAGTGTTAGTTTACCTCTTGACAAAGACCATTCCTCAGTCATCCTTGGCTCTGTCCGAGTGCCTTCCTTCCCTGTAGGGCTTTATGTTTTAAATCCCCAAAGGTAGCATAGTGGCCACAAGTGATAAGCCTGATAGCTGAGGTTTAGCTTAGTAGTCCATCATTCAAGAATCTTCCGCCACACTGCTGAGTCCCCTCAGGATGGAAATGTGACTAGTTGAAAGCATGCAGCCACAGAGCCTGGAGGGAGCAAGGGAGATACTGGCGCTGTTGCTCTGCCTCCCCCTCTCTTCTCTCTGCTCTGTCTCTCTGTCCTGCTTCCTGCCTCTCTCTGTATCTGCCTCCAGTAGCCCTTCCTACTCATCCATCTCTCCCTCCCCCTCCTCTCTGAAACTGTCTTCTCCCTCTCTTTTTTTTTTTCCCTTTGCACCTCTGTGCTTGACTAATTGGACTCTCAGAGGAGATTTAACACTCCTTGTAATTTGTTCACTCTCATTTCTTATGTTTCCTTTCTCATATTTCTTTATGTTTTGTGCTACCTGAAATAAGTGGGGAAAACTCTTTTTAGTATTCAGGGACATCACATATCTTTTTGCCTTTGAGGCCTTGTGTCTTTGTCTTTTCCTCCGAGCCATCAACCCCTAAGTTTGTTTGCCCTCATTAAAGAGCCCAGGTAGAAAACGGTGGCCATGACAATACTAATGGCAGCATCCTTCCTCTCAGGACTTTGGCCACTCCTCCACTGTTGTGTTTGCATAGCACCTGCCGGATGGTACAGGCTTAATTGTCACAATCTGGCTACCATTGGAGCAGTGGCTGTTTTGCCCTTATTGCCTACCGAACATATCTGCAAGGTAGCTAGTGAGTGGGCTAATTAGGGCTACTTGGCATTGGCATGGCAACAACAGCCTGGCCGGCCAAAGTGACTGCAGACTGATGGATCAGAATTCCAATCAGGGCCCATCTGTTGTCTTCCGGCCTACACTTCTCCACTGATAAAACAAGAACTCCTGATTCTTCACATCCTCATTGTATCTCAGCTCTTCATCTGTTTATTCAAGGAGTGTAAGCGGAGATGACGGCTTCTCGTCCTGACATGCGCAACTCAGCAGGAGGCATGCTTTCCCCCCAGATACAAGTCTTTAGCAAGAGAGAGAGAGGTGGCAGAAAGCAGGCTACAGAGGGAGTGAGCCACAGAAAGAGACTGAGATGGAGACAGCAAGAAGACCAAGAGGAAAAAAAAAAAGCACTTCCACACTTTTTTTTTTTCTCAGAAAAGAAGACGTGATGATGTGAGAGGCTAGTTTCACACCTAAAATTGCTTTAAGCACAATAGAGTGCAACAGAAAACCTCCATAAATGTTTAATGAATGCATTAATATTTCAACCTGATATCTAGGCTGTCCACTGGCTAGCCTGAAGGCTACTGGCTGTTGTGTAGTCCCCAGATGTGATATTTCTAACAGAGGTGCATGTGAGTAAAAGCAAGTGCAGAGCTGTGTTTGTGTGTGTGCTTTACATTTATGAAAGTGCTGTTATGGAATTTGTGCGTTGTTATCAGTTGCTAATGGTAGTGACTAAGGCGACAGGAAGGTGCCACTCTGTCACAGTGGCTTATTGTTTGTATTACTTCCTAAATGTATTGCTACAGATGTGGTGACAGGTTCGAGCTGACTGGGTGAAAAAATGATTTTGCTAGCTGTATGAGGGATAAGTAAGAACTGGAATGCATATTGTAATCAAAGTGGGACTGAAAACAAAACATGATGAAATCTGAACAATACCTAATTCTAGTCTTGTTCCATTCTAATATCCAGTTTCAACCCTAGCTACATCAGATTATAGCAAATGCACACACAGCGTCACATCATGGTTTACACTAGGTGTGACATACTGCAGCCTGGCAGTTGCATAGCTTCGGCCTTCTTTATACATGTTATGTTTAAGAAACACTTTCAGACATTCTTCTTCTTGAAAGATACAAAAAAAAAAGATTTGTCTGCAAAAAATCAGTTGCTCTGGCTGAGCTGTCTGCTTCGTGTTGCTGCAGAGCTCCTTCATCAAATACATACTCAACAACTTGCATTCAGTGAGTAAGGAGGTAAATCCATTTCTAACTTCTACTCTTTTGTTTAGTAGACTTTACATTTAAACACATTTTGGAAACGTTTCTGTTTTACATGTAAATCTGTGCTCAGTCTTTTTGGTTTTTGTCTTCCAGTTTTCTCTGTAATACATGCCTTTCACATTTTAGCATTATAACACAGTTGATTTAAGTACTGTGGCTATACTACAGCAAAACACAGAAAGTGCATAATTGATTTACTGTCACACAGAAAACAATACATTTTATTCTTTTAGTGCCTATCAGCATAATATATACCATCATCCACATAGAGAGGGATATTGTGATACGGTTGCAGTGCATAAACCTCTCATTACAAAGATAAATGCACATTTGAGAGTTTAGTGGGGCAAAACCATAGATACTAGTCTATAGAGATGGAGTCATCCTTCACCATATTCTCTACAAGTCAGTGAATGCATGTGTGGCCCCAAGAGAACAGTGCAGACCTGAATGCTTGACCCCTGCAGTCATGGGATCTGGTGGCTCTGTTATGCTGAGGGGGGGCGTATTGTTGGCATGGTTTGGGTTCACTTGTCCCCTTAGAGAGAAGGGTCTGGGCAAATCATAACAAAGTTGTTCTGAGGGACCACCTTTATCCTATGATGAAACATTTCTGTCCTGGTGGGAGTGGTCTCCTCCAGGATGACAATGCCCGATTCGTAGGGCACCAGTGAGTGGTTTCATGAGTATGACAATGATGTGTATCATATGCTTTTTTTTGTAACATAGCACTCTCACCCACCATCATCAAAACGTCAAACGAGGGAATATCTTTTGGAAGAAAGCTGTTCCATCCCTCCAGTAGAGTTTCTCAGACTTGTAGAATTAATGCCACGGCAGGCTGTTCTGGCAGCACCTGATGATCCAACACCTCCTTTGTTTTGGTTTTTTTCTTTAATTTGTCACCCATCTGTATATTGCAACTCTTGACAGCTACCATCTTCCACAAAGGTGCAAGCTACAAACAGTTCAGAGATTACTTGTAAGAACATCGGTTTTCTGTGTGTTGTGTCGTTGGTAGTGGTCCAGTTCCATATCATGTTACACAGTAAGGAAATAGCTTAAATGGCAGCAATATTTATATTAAATAATAGACTTTAACATGCATTAAATTCATAGTGAAACGGCCTTTAAAAGCAAAAAAAAAAACCTTCCAATCGTGTGCATCATTAAACAGACCAGCATGCATATTCAAGAGCATTTATTTAAAAGAGGAATCAGAGAGAAAAAAAAAACTACATGTAGCTAACTAAAGAACAATAGGGTGTGTGTGTGTGTGTGTCTGTGTGTGTGCTGGAGTGGGCGCAAGTCGAGTGGGCGCCAGGAAGAATGTCTACATTTTTTTTTTGTTCTGCCTCCGTGTGTTTCATGTGCACGAGCATGAACACATATGTTATCAAAAACAAAAGGCTTCAGTCAAGGCATCCCATACAACACCACAAGCCTGACCTCAACGTTCCCAAATGAAGACATCACAAATGAGTTTAGTGAAACTGAGCGATTCATAATATGTAGTAACACTTAATGAAGCTTTGATTGATAAGATGTTTTTATCCTCCTTCACATCTTGTCTCTCACCTACACTTCAGCTTTCTTCATTTGCGCTCAATGATAATTATTTCCTGACTGTTAAATACGCTGTGATAAGCGGGAAACACATCCCTCCCTGCTGCCTCTTCCATCCACAACCCACTTGGCTCATTACCTCTATCACCAAGGTGATCTGGGGGGGGGGGGCGGGGGGCGGGGGGGGATACACTCTGCCATGCTACTAATTTTAAGCGCTGCAATAATGTGATAAATTACAATGTTGTAACACTTTTTATGTACGGCTAACCTTGATTGGTGATATCCATCTCGTTGTCCCCTGATAAATGAGCTGAATGAATTCCCCCAGCACAGAAACCAGTGCACATCTGTGCCAGAGCAGAGCTTATCCCCCGAGAGCCGACACATAATATCCAATGGCCTGTGGTGTGTGTGTGGCATATCAGACAGCCCTATGAGCATATTATGACACAAGTCAGAAGGAGAACCTCTTTCTATTCCTCTCTCTCTCTCACAAACACACACATACATCTAAACAAGCAAAAGGATATGGGGCTCAGCTGTTCGACTGTGCTCTCTGGCTGGCTTTGTACTTGGGTTGAGGCTTCGGGCGGATTGCTTTTGAATTGAATGTGGCTCCTGTTCAATTCCCCAGTCCTCTGTGCCTCAGCCCGCCACCTGCCTGATAATACTCTCTCTCTCTCTCTCTCTCTCTCTCTCT
>JBBMOC010000408.1:31880-48452 GCA_037975185.1 Centropyge bicolor
ATTTTTCTGTACAGCACAGTTCAAGATAATTCATTCTTTACAACTGTTTTTTCCTCTTTTTTTTTTCAAAAATTGAAAGAAACAGAAAAAGATTTAAAAAACAAACAAACAAACAAAACAAAGAAAACAAAACAAACAAAACTAAAAACTAACCAGTTCTGATGAACATAATCTGAAATTGATGAAAACAAAGATGATCTATACATTTTGCTAGTCAAGAAATGGAAATGTCTACAGAGGCTGCCTGTGTGAATCTAATGTCGGCCCTTAGATGCACTTTGAGGGATACGTACAACACCCGTCTCTCATTTTAATAACATTCAGTGCCAAAAATTGTTGAGACATATTTTCGGTTTTGCATCTATTGCTGAAGTCCAACATGAAATCAAACAAAGGGAATGTGCATCTCCAAAAACGACATGATTACAACATATAGGCATCAATAATCCAACGTGATCATTTTCAAGCTAAGCTCCTCGCAGGAACTGAACAATTTGGAGCTGGTTCCGAGCTGACTGTTGTTTCACCCCCTTAATCATCTCTCTCTCTTGTTCATCATCATCTCACTCATCTCTCTCTGAAGTAAAGCAATGAAAAAAAATAAATAAATAAAAAAAATAAAAGCCCAGTGAGTGTATCAGTGAATCATTTCAAGAAGAGGACTCATTAAAACCAAATACCTAATCATGCTAACAATAACATTCTGCCTCAGACACACGCAGCACATACTCACAGATCATATGGAGGCGTTTCAGTGGAGTTGTCCGCATTACAGGCAAAAACAAAGTGAGAAGAAAAGAGAGAGAGGAGAGGAGAGGCGGAATTGGCTGCTTGCTAACATACTTGGCTTCTCACTGGCACTTTACTGAAAAACCTGCAGCTTCTTTCATGCTGTGTGCATGTGTGTGTATGTGCATGTATGTGTGCAAGCTGTGTGAATAAATAACTTCCAGCCTCACAAAAACAAATGATGTATGACGTATGTATACTTACAAATGAAGTCCATAAACTGGCTCCTCTGCTGCTGCCTGTCCTGTCCTGGCCCTGCCTGAACCTGCAGTTTAGCATTGTACTAATGTGACACTATCAGATTCAATGGACTGTTTAACAAAAGTTGTCTTTGTTTTGTATCTAAGCTCTACTTGTTAATCTTTCCCCCGTTCTATCTCCTCTCATCTTCCCATACTTTTGGATTTAGATATAAGGATGTCGTTATTCCCTCTCTGACTGTCTGTTCTTTTGCTAACCTCCTCCAGCTTCACCTCTTGTGTTGAATCTCTATCTATTAGGGAACATGACAGTTATCTTACATGGGGAGTAAAAGTGTCACAGCAGCAGGAAAAGAACATTTTATTAAAAGCGTATCTGCAATAAGAAGCATTAATGCATCTATTAGTTGGTAAAAAAAAGTTCTATATTATCAGTAAAATATTGACCAAGCCAGCTGAACCAATGTTCTTCTTTTTCTCTCTCTCACTTTATGTCTCCATCACTGTGGGACGTACTGTCAAATCTTCTGAGAGCAAATGCTCTGTAGTCTTCTCACTTATTTCCAGCCGTCTTTCTCCCCTCCAGGTGCCCCCATTCTGCACTGTTCTGCACACGCTGTTCCTGTTAACGTTTTTTTCCAATTAGATATAACATAACCTTTAACCGAGGACGTGAAGTAAAGGAAATCCAACAAATCAGCAACAATTTATGAAACGAATGTAGGTCCTGAAACCAACATATTCCTAATCATGGATTTCCCAGCTAGGGACAAATATCTATCTATCTATCTGTCTGTCTGTCTGTCTGTCTGTCTGTCTGTCTGTCTGTCTGTCTATCTGTCTATCTATCTATCTGCCTATCTGTCTGTCGGTCTGTCTATCTGTCTGTCTCTCTGTCTATCTATCTGTCTGTCTCTCTGTCTGTCTCTCTGTCTGTCTGTCTGTCTGTCTGTCTGTCTATCTATCTATCTGTCTCTCTGTCTGTCTCTCTGTCTCTCTGTCTATCTATCTGTCGGTCTGTCTGTCTGTCTCTCTGTCTGTCTGTCTATCTCTCTGTCTCTCTGTCTCTCTGTCTGTCTGTCTGTCTGTCTAGCTATCTATCTATCTATCTATCTGTCTGTCTGTCTGTCTGTCTGTCTGTCTGTCTGTCTGTCTATCTATCTATCTATCTATCTATCTATCTATCTATCTATCTATCTATCTGTCTATCTGTCTGTCTGTCTCTCTGTCTATCTCTCTGTCTGTCTAGCTATCTCTCTGTCTGTCTGTCTATCTATCCGTCTGTCTGTCTGTCTGTCGGTCTGTCTATCTGTCTGTCTCTCTGTCTGTCTGTCTATCTATCTGTCTGTCTGTCTGTCTGTCTCTCTGTCTGTCTATCTATCTATCTGTCTGTCGGTCTGTCTGTCTGTCTGTCTGTCTATCTATCTATCTATCTATCTATCTGTCTATCTATCCGTCTGTCTGTCGGTCTGTCTATCTGTCTGTCTATCTATCTATCTGTCTGTCTATCTATCCGTCTGTCTGTCGGTCTGTCTATCTGTCTGTCTATCTATCTATCTGTCTGTCTATCTATCTATCTGTCTGTCTGTCTGTCTGTCTGTCTGTCTGTCTAAAACAAAAACAGGTTCTAGTTCACTAATTAATACATCTACTTATTATCTCATTTGTTTATTCAGTACACAAACAAATGTACAAATGACTCTTTTTCAGTATTTCTTGCTGAGCAACAGTTAGATCCAGGTGTAACTGTGTGCAGCTTTGTGGCGTCTTGTAATCACAGCAAGGTTGCCAGATTTGGTACCATCTTATCTGGCAGCCCAAGCTGTACCTGGAGACACTGAACAGAAGTGCTGGGTAGGTGGATCCAAAAAAGTGTTCCAGCTCCTACCTCCTCCTGAAACAACAAAGTTTGCTTGTTACATTTCTACATATCAAACACTCAAATGCATTGCATTAATTATGAAGCTTTACGGGTAGGTGTATTTTTGAACTAACCATTTCCCATTTATTCCGGACTCTATGCAAAGCTAGGCTAACCATGTCATGACTCCAGTTGGAACTTAATAATGCACAGACATGGGATTGATATTAATCTCATCTTACTCTGAAAGGAAGCAAATCAACCATTCAATGAAATGCTGAACTATTCCTTTAAAATCTCCACAATCTACCCTGTTTTGTTTGGGGCTTGTTGTTTATGGGGAACTGTCTAAGGATCATATAATAAGCTCTAGTCAGTGGTTTCAAATATTCTGTAAAAGATAAAAAAGTAATAAAAAAGTAATCAACCGTTTCTTTATTGTCTGTCTTTTTCTCTCTGTAGCCTCGTCCTTCCTGAAGCAGGCGTTTGAAGGAGAGTACCCGAAGCTGTTGCGCCTGTACAATGAGCTGTGGCGCCGTCTGCAGCAGTACAGTGCCAGTCTGCAGGGGGTGCTAACGAGCAGTGGAGGAATGGACGCGTCCCTGGACATCAGCACTGCAGAGACAGACAGCCAGGACCTCTTCACACATGGCAAACAGGACTACAAGTGAGGACTCTGCAGGGTGTTTTGTTTGGTGTGAACTCAGATGGAAAAGTTTACTTTGGAGCATATTTGTGTTTTTTCAGTTTAACAAGTTAAGTCTCAAGTAAACAAGCTCTTTTAATCTTGCAGTGGTTTGCGCACAAGCAGAGTTTTGTTCACCTGTGATCTGGCCACCAAGAATTATTTGAGACATTGGATCGGAAAAACATCCAGTATCAGTTCCTGTAACTCAACTTGTTTGCTGTAACTTAACATCCCTGGTGTTTATACTCGAGGTGTCTGGACAGTGCTCGTGCCATATTTAAAAAATGCAGCAGACGACTGCACAGGACCACCACTGTAGGGAGCTACGTAATGTATGACAGAGCAAGTGAGGACATACAAATGGCAACAACTGAATAATGCTAAAGTAGAGGGTCAGCAGAAAGTAACGCTAACTCTTGTGAACGATGAGTGTGGTCAGCATCAAGCGGCAACCTCCGGCGCTGAAAAATGAAGCCAAAAATGAAGCAAATCGTAGTGCGTAGCCATCTTGGTAGCCTACCTCCGGTTACTCCAAATATGGACAAAGAGGTGGAGCGAGGGCGGAGCTGAGGCGGGTCCTATGGGCCGGCTGAAAAAAGGCGCTTTATTCCAAATAATCAAACTTGCTACGGCTAACCAGCTAGGTTAAATGCTAAATATCGTTGCTAGCCGGCTAACCCCACGACGATCTCTTTCCCAAACTCAGTGACTAGAATTAGCCGGGGTGACGCCCTTTAGACCGTCAGTGGCTAGTTGTCAATCAAAGTGGCGCCACTTAGATTGACAGCTATGAATTGTGCATAATGATGTATGCTGTATATTTTAAACCAACGCCTTATAAAAAAAAATTCGCCCCCCCCCCCAGAGTTGTCATGGAGTAGAAAAACAGCTTATGAGACTAGAGCCATGTTTTGAACCAGGCTGTAAATCTGTTTTTTTCTGTGGTAAAATCAGACATTTTAACATGGGGCTCAAATGTAATTGACTCCCTTCTGCAGCCTGCTCTAGTGGTTATTCGAGGAACTGCAGCTTTTTTGCACTTCCACATTGGCTTCATTTTTCAGCGCCGGAGGTTGCCGCTTGGTGAAGACATGACAGAAGAAGAAAAAAAGTCCTGTCATGTATGAGTCATTAATGACTGGAGCATGTGCACAGACACCTGTGAGCACACATATATGCTAGATAATAGGCAGAGCTTATGGTTGTAAGTCAAGCTGCTGCAGCTAAAAGTACTAAACACAGCTGGGAGAAAAAACCCATGGAGAAATGTTTTAATGCAGCATGTCAGAAACACATTTCAGGCCGACCAAGCGCAGATGAGCACACATCTGCATCTACACCTCTCGTAGCATGTTGACTCTGAATAGTAATGGGATGAGACACGGCGGCATTTTGCTTCCATTTATGTCTGCGGTTTAAGTGCTCCATTAATAAATGTCAGCACAGATGTTTTCGCCAATTACCAAGTTTTATATGTCAACATGAGACCATAAATAGATTGTGGCTCTTATAGCGGCATTATAGATTTGAAATGTTGGACCTTTAAAGGCTAACTTACAGTAAATGCTATTTTCTGATCTGATTGAAAGGAGCCGTGAACGTCTCTGTTCTGCCAGCATGTCCATGTTCAAGAATGCTGTCCCAAATATTTGTTGTCTGTAAATATCTTCTGTGTGTGTGGTCGCAGCCCAGAGAAAGCTCTGAAGGACTCTCTGCAGCCGTATGAGGCAGCCTACCTCTCCAAGTCACTCTCTCGCCTCTTTGATCCCATCAACCTCGTGTTCCCTATGGGTGGCCGCAATCCGCCCTCCAGCGACGAGCTGGACAGCATCATCAAGACCATCAGCAGGCAAGTGCAGTGCACGCCAGTTTGGCTGCCTCACAGCGAAGTGACACAATCATTCAACGCTGCCTCTGCTGCTTGACAGTGTGGCGACATGTTGCCATGCTATTGATTTATCCTACAAGACGTCTCAGTTGCTCAAGCAGTTATGAAATAATAGGCAGAGGTCTTAGCAAGAAAAACAAGGTCTGACGGCCATAAACACAAAACATGATTTCTTCTGACACAGTCTTCCATTAAAGTCAATACAAACTATGAGAGATGAGAAGGTTCATGTTCCTCGTCCCTGAAAACCAAAGTGCTGGGCATTAGCAGTGAGCTGAGTGCTGTCACTGATGCATGCAAGATGTATGAACCACACTCCTGCTTTAATAACTAGTATTACAGCAATATGCATTAGCTTCTGTACTATGTAATATGACCATTCTGGATCAGCAAGTATGAATGAGCAAGATGTGATGAATCAGATAAATTGGGATAATAGCACACAGTTTTGGTGTGAAAGTCTTCTTGAGACCATATTTGCAGTTGGTAGTGCACACACAAGAGAGCTTGAGAGAAGTTCAACCTCTGCCAGCTTTCACACATTATCCTCCTGGCCAGTTGTAAAGTGGGTGGGATTGTCAGGTTCATAGTTCTGGAAAGTTGCAAAAAAAAATTTTTGGATGGGCCCCCCCCCACTGACTCCACTGTGAGAAACTGAGACTTTTATTTCCAACACATCAGTATTTTAACTTTCAACCTCTTCCTTTTTCTTGCATCACTGGTGTATTACAGGTAAGTAGATACTTTATTCATCCCCATGAGGAAATTCGCATGTTCCAGCATACTTCGTTTGAAAAAAAATGCAGTTTAAGTTAAAAACGTTTGAAAAAAATACAGTTTAAGTTAAAAATACAAAAAAAACAGGATTAAAAGAACACGGAAGATTTTCAAAAAACAGTAAACAGACTTTTGAGGTGCAATGAATACTTAAATATACAGCAGGATTGAAATAACAGTATAGGGTGCCTGTAGATGCCTGTTGTGAAAGGCAATTCACTCGCATCCCATAGAACAAGAACATTGTCAGACATCTTACTCTGTGAGGCTTCAACCTCATGCTCTGTGCTTCAGAGCCATAGAACTGAATGAAGCTGAATTTGTTAACCAGCTTTATCTCACACTGAAACAGAAGCACTTTTCAACGCTCACTAGTGGCACAGTGACTCAAAACATGGTTATTGTAGAGAGACACAGATAGTCCTATTTTCTGATATTGATAAACACACAATAGTAGTAACAGCATGTATCTGTAAATATGAAACTCTCTGCTTTTACACTGAAATGAGTCTTTACTGTTTGAGGCATTGTCAATCATGTGACACGATACAGTCGATATTGCTGCCGGGACACACTCTTTTCAGTTTATTAATTTGTATACTAAATCTTGATATCTCTCCCTCACCTGCAGACACATACCTGTTTGGTACTAGTATTTCAAAAACATATGAAATGAATCATTATTGATAGAAACAATGTCCACCGACGCTACAGGTACACAAACATAATGTATAGCTTGCTTTTGACAATTATCCAGGTTACATTATTTGAAAGCAATGGAAAATCTGTCTTATTTCTTCCTCTGTTTATTTGTTTGCAGCGAGCTAAATGTAGCATCAGTAGATCCAAACCTCTCTCTGGCTGTGGCAAAGAACGCTGCCAAGACCGTCCAGCTCTTCTGCGTCAAGTCTGAACAGCTGGTGTGTACACTTACAATTCAGTGTCTGTGTCTATATGTATATGTATGTATGTGTGTGTGTGCTTCCCTGCCTGCCTCACACCTTCCTCTGTCTGCAGTTATGTACTCAGGGCGATGCCAGCCAGGTGATTGGTCCATTAACAGAGGGCCAGAGGAGGAACGTTGCTGTGGTCAACTCCCTCTACCGTCTGCAGCAGGCCGTCGCCAAGGTGGGAGGCTCCATTGAACACAGTCTGTTGGCTGAACTAATACACCATTTAGAACTGAAGTCGAAAACGAGTCACCTGCAGAGAAATAGTGCTATAGCGCTGCGATGATGTAGTCATTTTTATTTTACAGTTATCACCATAATCATTCTCTATTTCTACGATGATTTTATTGTAAAGCTTGTTTTTCCAATTTAATTACATTACAATTGAATTACATTGATTTTGCTAAACACACATGACCCTGTAGCCTGCCTCTTCCAGTAAACACTAAATTCATAATTCTCTCCTACAATTCCAAATTTCAGTATCAGTATTAAAAATGGCTTGCTCAGCTAAGAGTACTCCACTGATTTAGCACTGCACTCCTGAAACATTGTTGGACTCCTGGTGGAGTGTTTAAAAAAGATTCAACATTGCAGCAGAACTAGAGATACTATGATCTTGAACCATTTCCCACAATGCAACTCAATGCAACAGTTCAGTTGAAGATCCACTCAAGGGCATTTGTCAAAGCTTTAATGTAACTTTCCCCTTCCACTTTTATTGTGGTACTGCCCAACAACTAGAAACAGAAACTAGTGGTTTATGTGCTTGGCATAAAATGGCAACATTTTGAGTTTGATTCCGGCTGATTCCGCAAAAATGCGAAAAAAAAAGAAAAAAGAATGCAATCATATCAACATAGTAGAGTCAACACTATTGATATATTTTAAAACTTATTTTGTTGTTGAGGCCTTAAATAATGGGCACTGTGGGTGTGAGGGACGCTCTTTGTACTGCAAAATGTTTGCTGTATGTACTTTGCTACATTTTTCATCTCGGAGATTGTCCACGGGCCTGAGAGTGACAGCTCCAACATGTCACACACAGTTGCATGCACAGTTGTCTAACTGTGTGTGTGTGATAGGACTCTTCCCTTTCTAATGCACAGAGATGACAGACAGACAGAGCACTTCAGAGTACATCATTCCTCATATATTGCACTGTTTTGAATACAAAGTATAAAGTAGAATATAAAATATAAAATATAAAATCTAAGAATAGACACAATAATAACAATAATACAATAAATTAGGCAGTACAATAAGAGAAAATTGAATCTGTATCCCTGAGTGAGTACAGAGTAATAGCAGCAGTGGATATGGTAATGCTACCGCTAATGGTAACGGTATAGTGCATTAAGGTAATATAAAATAATAATAATGATATAATACAATACTATAATATAAAAAAATACAATGTAGCATATAATAGTAGTATAATATAATATAGCATATACAGTGTATAACATACATGTATAATATAATAATATAGTAATGTAATGTTATATGTACTACACTCTACTACATATAATAATAATAGTAGTAATATACTACTACTACTACTACTACTAATGGTAATATGTGGTATAGTAATAATATATTATACTGTCCTGTGCTATGTAACATATGTAGCAGTGACAGAAATAATGGTAGTATAGTAATAATAATAATAGCAATAATGATAATATTAATAACAAAAAGTAATATATAATATACGAGGGGGGGCCACCACGTCTGCACGACGAGGTGATGCACACACAGTTACAGTCCACTTATGTTATTATATGGGTTATATTGCACATGTGTTAAGAGTCCAAACATGCACATATGTAAATGGAAGCAAACAAATTTAAAGGGGGATAAAAGGAAAAGCAGTCAGGGTGCAATGTGTTCTGCTTCCTCCATTAAAGATGTATGGTGTGTTCTGGCACCGCAGCCTGGCTGATTAATAGCATAACAGCACAGATTACTCCAGCATTAAATATTTACTCTCAAGCCTTTAAAATTTTACTGTGTGAAAACAGAGAGGGAATTTATTGCAGGCAGAGGGAGGGAGGGAGGAACAAAGACAGGTTGTGAAATAGGAAGAGGTGGATGGGAAAGCAAATACAGATACACACTCTGTACTGCAGGCTGTTTTTGTACCAACTGAACTATTTCAAATTAACTATACTTTAAACGTGCAGGTAACACTTTTTCAAAAATGTATATGTAAAAAAAATATAAGAGCTGGAGCCAACTTTGAGTGTTTGAAACCCCCCCCCAGCTGTTTTCATGTACTGAGTAGTGCTCATGAGAGTCCTTCTGCATGACAGTAGAACAGAAATCATAGTTGTTGATGCTGATTCTAAGAACTTCAAATAGTTTTCTAAAGTCATTATACATCGTAATTTGAACTTTAATAACCAAGAAAAACGGCAAAAGTCAGATCATATCTTGCTCTTTCTGGCGACAAGACGTTGCTGTGGTTTTCTCATCCTGACTCTCGAGGTCCCACTTTAACAGGACTATCAAAGCCATCAGTGAAGACATTTTGTAGGTGCAGACAAAATGCAGCTGTTCGAATTTTAACCAAAGCCATTCGTTTTACAAGTTGTGCACTGGCTTCCTGTCGTTAGTCTGTCTGTTTATTTACAAATGTATTTCTGCTTTTCACAGCTTTCAACTGTTTTTGCACCTCCATACGCAGAGTGTCTCACCTGTTTACTACCAACCTTTGCCTCAATCATGAAGCTTTATACATTCATATAACAGAGCTATGGAGAAGCTGCCTGTTTTTACTATCGACCAAAACTGTGGAACAGCCTGCCCTGAAAAATCTGACAGAAGCTAGAGGTGTGCGATACTGCAAGATTTGGTATCGATCCGATACCAAGTAAATACAGGGCCAGTATCGCCGATACCGATACCAATACCAATACTTTTAATATTTAAGGTTGATGTACCATCACACTGCTGATCCTTAGGTGTTTTTGTGGTTTTTCCTTGGGATTATTTTATTAAAACCATGGACAGAATTTGGGCAAAGTTTAAAGGCGACTGCAAAATACTTTATTATCAAAAACAGAAAATAGAGCAGTAAGTAAAAAAATTTCCCCCAAACATTGTTATGTGTGCATTTTTTTCTAAAAAAAAAAAAAAAAAACAAAGCGAAAAAAATTATTATATGAGAGCAAATTAAAACAAAATCTTTTTAGAGGTAGAGTGTTGAGAAACTACAATACAAATATAAAATTAAATTTCCCCCCTTCAGTGCACTTCTTTTCTGGATTTTTCTCAATTCAAAAAGTGTACAAAACTATCACACCACAACGAGAGAGAGAGAGAGAGAGAGAGCTGAGTGGCCTGTCGCCGCTGAGTTACATGATGGTACAACATCAGAGCACAAGAGGGGGAGGAGGAGCAAAGTGCGCCTGCTCCGCGCTGAGAGTGAGACAGGAGAAGTGACAAGTCCAGCGACCTGGCTGTCGCCTCTTTGACGAGACCACACAAGCACATACAAGAGTGAAACTGACATTAAAGTATCGATCTCATCACGCTAGCATCGATCCGATAGTGATACCAACTTGGTATCGATACTATCGATATTTGGATCGATCCGCCCACCTCTAACAGAAGCCCTCAGTCATTTCTTTGAATTCCAACAGTTGTGTGTGTCACCTTTTAATCAAAATCGTACATGTTTTCTCTAGTTTGATATAGAGCACTTGAAACTGCATTGATGAAAGCTGCTTCTTTATTCTGCTCCTGTTAACCTTTGACCTCTGTGTTTTGTATCTGTAGATTGTTTCTGGATTGGGCTCGTGTCCAGCAGCTGCTGTCGAGGCCCTCTCTTCTGCTCTGGAGGTACAACAGCAAACTGCTCTTTTATTTATATATCATAGTATAATGTATATTTATATTTTTAAATTGTATTTATTGATAGTGGTTATTTCACTTTTCCTTCTGTCTTTGTATTCATCATGAAAGCACATTGTCCTGTGCTGATAATGTGTAATGAGTCTTATACCTTCTGTATCATTGCTGTCAATTTACAAAAGGCCTCAAGCTCACGTCCTTTTTTCATAACTGTGAACATTTGTTTGGTTTGGGGAAATATAGCTTTACTTACTACGCAGAACCACTTTAACTGTTCATCCACAGATATTATATCATCCACTTAATGATACTAATGAACTGTTTCTCTTGGTGACCAGTAAATAACGTCAGGAACACACAAGTTAGCTTTGGGAAGAAATGAACTTGAACTTATGTAGAAAGAGGAAAAAGGAATCAGATAACATAAGATATACCTTTATTCACCCCACAGTGGGGAAATTCAAAGATACGTAAAGTGACTAAAACACTAACTACATGTACTACATATGGTGGTGTCCACTGGAAGCAGCTGGTCATAGGTGACACATTTAGAAGTGAAATGCTAAAGTTGTAACGCAGAGAGACAGAGTGAGACCCTCACAGAAAAGCATCTGACCAATCAATGGACGAGCTCAGCCCCCAGGGGTGGTGTCGAGCCTCCACCCAAGCCTGTGTCCTGCTCTCATTAGCTGTAGTTTGTCCCTGGCTCCTCGACCCATCCCTGACACAACATTGCTGAGCTTTGAGGCAGCACTTATTTGCCTCTGATCTGGGGGGGTTTTGTCGTTGATCTCCAAAAACTGTCAGTGAGTGGAAGATCTGCAATCCAGTCATGTGAACTGGGCATGATGTAGTACCATTAAAAATCAAGTCACAGTGCTACATTTTTGACTTGATCCAGCTGGATATGATGTGTCTTCTTGCTTGTTTTGTATGAGTTGAAAAAATAGAAATGTTTTATGCAAATATAAACAATACAGAATACTAAAGAAACGTATAATTGATGGTAATATTTTGATTGTGGTTCACATGGTACACACTGAGCAGGGATATGTGTTGTATTAAGAGGAGGAGTTGCTGCTTGGGAGTGGGTTAGAAATCCTCTTTTATTGTGCAGTGGATTAAATACATTTCCTTTTTTTTTCTATGAGGAATCTGTAAATACCTTTTGAGCAGCAGTAAGTGTTTTCTAAAGATCTCTGTGTATTTCTCAGAAAGATCAATGCTCAGCTCTGTCACTCAGATGTAATGGCAATAAAAGGGGCCATTGTGACTGTAGTGGTTCACACACACACAGCGCTCATGTCACTCTGCTCTGTGGTAACACAATAGAGAGACCTATGAGCAGTATGTCATTCAGAGGCTGGACTCACTCACTTGCTCACAAGCCTACCTCTTATACGTGTCAGTGGACCAGCCCTCATGTATTTACAGTTTGTTCCAGCTCAATCCACTTCTGAAGAGAAGATAGTTTAGAGTTATTCATTTTGGGACAATGATTAATAATTAATAATTTATCCATCTTTCATGTAACCATTTAGGTTTTATTCAATGGTTTTAGTCTCTCTTTTTACTGGAAAATAGTTTTGCAGTAAATATATACATATATATTTTCAAAATAAAAGTGTGCTTTGTATGTGATGTACAGATGATGTTGCAATCAGGGAAGTTTTCCTGATGGGAATCCTTCTGAAAAAGGGTTGAAATTTCTGTTACAAACCACACACACACACACACACACACACACACACACACACACACACACTAGCTGTTGTCAAGTCTGAATTTTGAGTCAGGTTTGCTCTTTTTCTGTGCTTCAATTTCCTCTGTGCATTTCTTACAGAGTGTTACATTAGAGCACTGTGTTGAACTCTTCTCTGATTTCAGGGGGTGCAGGCCCTGATGAACAGTGCAGTACAGCCTCTCCTGCAGTCAGTGAGTGACTCCATAGAGGCCATCATCATCACGTTACACCAAGAAGACTTTTCAGGGTAAGTAGGAACTTTTCCAGGGACCCAGGAAGAACCTGTGTTTCACCTGGACGAACCAGGGGCTGAATTCCCAACTGTGTAATGGAGACACTGTTTCTAAATTAGCTTCATCCTACCTGGCTACTGAGCCGGGGTTCAGTTTACGCTGATGATGCTGATATATCTGTAGTCAGCTAAGAGAGGCCGATATATTGGCCTGGCTGAATGATCCATCTAGCTCCACTTTTCACACACACAACAACAGACTTGGGTCAAGCTGTGGTGTAATAGGCTTGTCCATTACCTGGATGTTGGACAGAGAGTTTTTTTTTTAACATATATATCTTTATTGGGTTGATACATTTCACCCATTTTTCCCCCTTGAACACCAACAACCCCCCCAACTAGAGAGTCACATTCACGCAAAAAATACTAGTAAACACACACAACTCTCTCCCTCCCAAAGAAAGAACACATGAAAGGTAAACATTAGAAAAATAAATAAGAAAAAAAAAGAAAAAAAAGGGGAAAAAAGGGACATTTAGAGGAGAAATCCAAAAAGCTTTAAAAAAAAAAAAAAGACAACAAAAAATTGACTATAATAATTTGTACATGCTGCGTCCGAACAGCCATCCTAACTAAACCAAGTCACATCAGTCCGTCCTATGTGGATCCATCCCAAACATCCAAAGAGGGAGTGGAATTGACCAAGTGAAAAATGGGGTTCCAAGTTTTATAAAATTTGTCAGAGCACCCCTGGACAGAGAGTTTTGCCAAATTCAAACAATTCTTCTTGTACGGTCTCACCCAAGACAGCATTTAACATGTGAGAAGCTCATTTTGTTCCATCAATAGTTTTTTGTTAAACAAGTTTCAATCATCTTTTAAGCACTGACACTGAAACATGTAGGATGATACTGAGCTCTGTACCATGACCTCTCTGCAAAACAGGTCAATGCAGGATGAAGGATTCAGCATGTGTTGTGCTCTCCATTCATTCTTATTGCTGTTTCTTGCGTTCATGTTTTCAGGACACAGTCAAATTATAAGGTGCTCCTGTTTTTTTTTTATTAACCAATTTTTTTTATTTTTTTTTTTGAACTATGATTTTATTGAACATAAAAAGACACAATACAGAACGAAACACTCCTTGACAACATCCCATAATAAGTATGACAGTGCAGAGAAAAACAAAGCCAAAAGAAGAAAAATAAGATAAAATAATATATATATATACATACATACACCCACGCACACACACACACATATACATATATATACACATACACATATACATACACATACATATGCACATGCACATATGTATACATCTTCCTTTACCTTACTCTGGCCAAGAAAGTTTAATAATATCAATGAATAAAAAGTAAATAAATGGACAGGTATGACATTACAACATAATGTGGGGTTCCCCTTAGTTAGAGAGGTATCTTACTATGGGTAGCCACCTCCTCTTAAAAACATCAACCTTTAATTGTAACTGAGCAGTTAAAGCCTCCATCCCATACACCAAAAAGGAAGAATCACTGGGCAATCCCAAAATATGTGTGAGTGGTCACCGACCATTCCACACTTTCTCCAGCAGTTTAAATTTGGCAATGACCGAAGGCGTCTTAAAAAACCTAGTCTTCATCTTCCAATCAAACTCCTTCCACATGTTACTATTAACACCTTTATGACATCCAATACACAATGTTTCCCATTCTCCCTCCTCGATTATAATATTCAACTCCAGCTCCCATTTATTTCTGATATATAGAGTATTGTCTGGTATATCCAGTAACAGATTTCTGTATATATGGGAAACATGTTTCTTGTTAGGTAGCCGATGTTTAATTATGTTAATAAAATATGTCTCTACATTTGTTGGAGCATTTTTAATTGCATTCCAATCTTTATGGCTTGTGATTATTAACCTATTTTCACTCAACAGAACTATTCAAACTCTAAGTTGTCGTCATAAATAGACTTGAACACTGCAAAAACTCAAAATCTACTAAGTATATTTTTCTAATTTCTAGTCAAAATATCTCATCATACTTAATATAAGACACAATCACCTAACGAGTAACATTTCAGTAAGACTTTACAATACAACTAAAATATAGCTAAGAATGAGTTTTTCCAGTTAATTTCAAGAGCTTGTCAGGCTTAACATATTGTCTTATTTCAAGAAATCTTAAGACAATTTTCACTCGTTCCATTGGCAGATTTTTTTTCACTTATTACAAGCAAAAATATCTTGTATTATTATTATTTTTTTTAACTTATTTTTGGAGGGGCCTTTTTCCAGTGTACACCAGCTGAACATACAGGAGGCTGTAAGAGCCCGCCGACTTCAGCAGCTTCCTGCAGTGGCTCAGCTTCGTGAGTGTTCATGTGTCTGGAGGCAGAATTAGCTGTGTCAACACAAGACCTGACTTTTGTTCTAAAGATGTCTCATTGAATATCATGTCTCTGTTTGACGATGAATGACGATTGTAAATTCACCAGTAGTGCTCCCTGTCATTTTGGTTTCATTATCCAAACAGCAATGTAGAGAAAAGAAATTTGTATAGAAACAAATCAAACGTGCTGATTCAGATTGTGTGTGGTTTAATATGGGAGGCTGCAGTTTGTGTCTCTGTCAGTTAGAAGAACCAGGATGAGCTGGTCTACAGCCTCAGAGTGTAGTGTGATGCAGCCAACAGCCATTAGCATCTTTTGTAAATGCTCAACATGGGGCTATCACAGGTTTTTTACATGTGTCATTTCTGTATTTGGATGTGATTCTGTGCTGGTTTCTCAGGCCTCTGTCCAGCCCTGATAAGCCCGACGTTCCCTGCTCCCTCTACATGAAAGAGCTGCAGGGCTTCATCTCCAGAGTGATGGCCGACTACTTCCGACATTTCCAGTGCGTGGACTTTATCTACGAGAGCACAGAGTCTATCGCTCAGAGGGCCATCGAGCTGTTCGTCCGCCACACCAGCCTGCTGCGCCCGCTGGGGGAGGGGGGCAAGATGAGGCTGGCTGCTGACTTCGCACAGGTCAGGAGGATGTTCTCCCACTGCCGGCCCCCCGCTCCACAACGGTGGACGGATGATTGAGCTCATTGACCACACTGACATGTCTGTGCTCTGTATGTGTGTGTCAGATGGAGATGGCCGTGGCCCCCCTGTGCAGGAGAGTGTCTGATCTGGGGAAGCCTTACAGAATGCTGCGCTCCTTCAGGTGTGTATGCTCATGTGATTTGATTGTAGGAAGGAGGAGTGGTTTTCATCATCACTTTTAATAGAAACATCGTCCTTTCAGCAGCAGACAGTGAGGATTGAAGTTTCTGGGACCTTAACTTACGTCTTAGAAAATTTGTCATTGTCAGAAGTGTTGTTTATTTATGTGTTATTGTTGTTATTACGTCGGCCAAGGAGGTCATGTTTTTGCCAGCATTCGTTGTTTGTCTGTCTGTTTGTTTGTTTGTCTGTCTGTTTGTTTGTCTGTTTGTCTGTCTGTTTGTTTGTCTGTTTGTCTGTCTGTTTGTCTGTCTGTCTGTCTGTTTGTTTTTTTGTTTGTTTGTTTGTCTGTTTGTTTGTTTGT
>JBBMOC010000409.1:0-22016 GCA_037975185.1 Centropyge bicolor
ACTGTGGAGCCGCAGCCTCTGGTGCTGTCAGTGGGGACTGGGTGGCAGACGACTCCGCTCCGGCGGGGGTGGTCGGACAGAGGAGAGGATTCCCCCTGTGACTCAATGCCAAAACGCTCGTCCCCAATGTCACGTAACACGGCCGGGCAGAGCGGCCGCCGGGCGCAGCGGCGAACACACTCAAACACTCGCTGGTTGGCTGAGACTTCGCCGAGCTGCCAGTCGCAGGAGAAGATTCTATGTGGTGTTACACTTCATACATCACATAGCTGACTCCAGACTCCAGAACATCTCAGGTCGGGGTCGCTGCTGCTGGAGCCAGTGAACTGGGAGGCAGAACAGAACACAGTCTGCATGGGTCCTGCATCAGGAGGCCGGTTTCCTTCAAGGTGTGAAAACACTACAAACACAGGATGAACTCAGCTGCTCTACATGCACGAGGTCCACACACTGTACTGTGATCTCTACACAGAACTAAGAGACATGAAGACGATCAGTCACAAGCAGACAATGAGTCGAGCTCTGGGTTAATATCCTAACTACCTGAACATGAACTGTCGGTTGTGAGTCACGTGTAACCCAGGTCACAAAATGACCAGTCACTGTTTTTATTATTATTAAACAGTTTGGTAATATTTTGTTTGTTGTTTAAATTGTGTATTGTAATCTTGCACAAAAACATTTTAAATCGTAAAATATTATTTGTGAAACTCTTAATAATCAAATTCCATTACGATACAGCGGAAAACACCAAATCTCATTTTGTCTCATTTTAAATCTCACGCGATGCCACGACCAATCGCAGCACACCTGAAGTGATTTTAAACAGGAAATAGGACTCAGACACATGGACAGAGACACGGAGAAGATGCACATGAACAGTTGCAGAAAACTTTGATAAAAAGTCGATACAACGACAGATGAATCAACCTCGTGGTTAAAACACTTGAAAACCTAATCGGACCGATCGCCTTGACGAATGATGACGTTAAAGATTAGGAACGAGCGTGAATTGGTGAGAGGCAGCTGTAGCTGATCAGAAAAGGTAAACCTGTGCTACACACTGTCATTCTGATCGCTGACCTCTGTCATCCACATTAATAACTCCCTCACACTGACTGAGACATTTAAACACATGATAATCTCACAGAGGACAAGTGGCAACGACCAGGACTTTAAAAGTATCTCTCTATAATCGTGTCCGCTGCAATTGGCTCAACTCAGTCTGATGAAATGTGATGTTCAAAGTATCAATAAATATATGGGATAAACTTTATAAGTCGTATGTTTTATGATTTTCTCACAGGAAACATGAGACAAGATGAGACTAATGAGAAAGGCCTCGAGCAGCCAGATGTGCTGTCCACTATGAGAACTGAACAGGCTCTTTGAGAATTCTCTGAGAATCCAATCAGTTTATATGTGTATTTTTTCTAGTTTATGGTCAGTTAGTTTGAACTTAGTCTGCTCGGTGATTTGGACCCTCACCTCAGTCAAACAGCTGTCTGCTGTCTGGAGGAGCAGCCCTCACTCTGAGGCATCTCTTTAAGTTTGTTATGTGATGTCATGTTCACCAAGATGCTGAATAGATTTATTTACAGATCTGAAATAGATTCAGAGTTTCAGAGAGGACGACAGGAACATCCCTTCAGATGCAGACTGTTGAGCTGTCTCTGCTGGATGTTCACAGCTGCAGGATTTGGAGGTCGTTGCTCAGGCTGACTGGTGCTGTCAGGAGCTGCGTGCTTCTGTGACAGTGACACAGAATGAAACAGTTGATTAGGAAGTCAGAGCTGTGAGCTAACTAGCTGCTCCACAAAGCTGCCGCCGCCGCCGCCGCCGCTGAGTGACGGCGCCCAAGCCTCAGTGTGTTTAAGAAGTTGCATGAAGTCGTGTGATCCGGCGGACGGATTATGCAGATCCAGAAACATGCATCACAAAGCCGAGGCAGAGTGTGTCTGTATTAACAGTGGTGTGTTTCCTCATGGTCATACATGACTAAAGACGCTGAATGGATTACGCACATGTACACACATGTGATTGAAGCAGAACTGCAGGAGAGTCACACACAGAGGTGTTGATGCCACAGAGGGATTATGTTCTTTGGAAGGGAAATCTCCCCTGACGACGACGCACACTGCTGTCAGATCCACACAGCCTGACAAGCCTCCGCTCTGCTGGTGCCACTAATACAGGAATGTATCAGAGAGTCTCCTGTCTTCATGCACTCGCTGAGTTTCTGGCCCAGCATCAACTGGAGAAGTCGCTCGTGATCTGTGATGGAGCAGGACTGCTCTGATATCCAGCTGTTTAAGAGTGTTATTCAGTGTTATGAATGTTCTTAAAGATGTGATATGAGGAAATCAAATGTTTGACTTTTACTGTGAATTTAAACCAGCACAAACTCCAGAGGTGGAAATGTTTGGTTAAAGATCACAGCACAAAAACAGGTGATAAACAGTCAACCATATTCTGCTGCATGTAAACATTAGAGAGGATGATGTCGCTCTGTTTGCATCTTAAACCTCCTTCATTAACAGCAGGAAACGAGGACAAGCTGTAAATTCACTCTCTTCCCTGATTAGACCTCAGGCTCCTCCCACCTCCGACCTGAGCTGAGGTCACATCAGCCACAACTGAAAACGCCTGTGTGGATATGAAGCTTGTCTATGTGCAACCCATAATGATATGTACATGGATATGAATTCATGTTGTGTTAAATAAGAAACAATGTTGTTGTTACAGCGATGGAAAAGTGATTAACTTTTGCCGAGTTTGCATTTTAAGAATCATCATTATTTCCAACACCTCCACCACAGACAACACCAAACTGTTTGACCACATTTTGTGTCCAGATGTTCCTCATCATCAGGACACAGACCTGGAATCAGTGGGAGCATGATGTAGATTTGCTTTTAGTTCAATTCATATAAATCACCTCTGTAACTATTCTCCTCGTTTTTTTCAGCTTCCAGACACAGAGCGGCTTCAGTTAACTTCTTCTCTGTGTGATGTTGTAGAGACTTTCATAAAGAACATCCTGTCTGCTCCTCTTAGCTTTTCATCACTTTGACCAGCATCAATGGCATAATCCTGTTTGAAGACACTTACAGCTGAAATGCAGAAATGGTTGTTTTGAGAAAAGTAAAATCAAACACGTTGCGTGGAGATTAAAAGATTTACTGAAATTTAAAGTCTCTTCCAGCTGATTTCCAGATTGATGAAATAAATGAAATCTGGTTGGAAAATGAACAAACACCATGTTATGCTGTGGAAAGTGAAAAGTATGATTAACATAAAATGGGTGAAAACATCTTGTGGTTCTTGTCGAAATTTGAAATGTAAAAGAGAAAATAATCAAGTCAAAGTACAGAAGACCAGACGCCATCACTGTTTCAGTCAGCTGGTTGTGCAGCAGCGGGGCGTTCACTCGCAGCCGTCCTGCTGTTTGAAAATGTCAGTAATGAAACGTGAAGCGAGTCAGCGGCTGACCTCTGCAGCTCTGATCCCGGTTCACCCGCAGACCCTCAGCTCCCGCGCTCCATTCTGATCGGCACGTGGACCAGCGGCAGAATGTTAATGACAGCAGCTCTGTTTCTCTCTCACCTTCATGAATTACACACAAGCTTCTTCTTTCTTTTTTCACACTTTGACACATTTGCACATTATTGTCACACGCGTCTCCTCAGTCCTCATGACGATCACGTCCTCGATCGAGCTCCTGAAACTCTGGAACAATCTGCACCAGGAAGTGTTTCCCACAGACTCTCCGTCCGCTGCCGAGCGCAGACTTGCATGCAAAGTGATAAATTGTTTTCTTTTCTTTTGGGCTCATTATTCTGCAGCCGAGTTGCTAATTTGTTTGCTGGTTCCTGAATCTTGCAGAGCAGACCTTAATGAGCTCCGGGCCCTCGTGGAGTTTCCTCTCAGGACTCAGGAACTTTTAGAAAAGCTAAGAACAACAAATACATTTTTACACTTAATATGCTCCGGTGTTTGCTTCAGTTACCTTTGCCACAGAGGTTGTTTATCTCTCAGTCACGTAGCAGGATACGTGAAATATACTGAAAAAACCTAAAGGTCAAGGAACAAGTTTGTTTTTGTTTGCATCCAGAATTTGCATCAGGATCAAAACAAAAACAATGTTTATCTCAACAGCTGTTGGATGGACTGTCAGGTTTTCCTCAGGACTCACCTGATTGGCCAGCTCTCAAGCTTCTGGCATGTGACACTCTCTCACCTTCAGTCTTCACCAAGTGGCAACCTCCGGCACTGAAAAATGAAGCCAATGCGGAAATGCAAAAAAGCTGCAGTTCCTCGAATAACCACTAGAGCAGGCTGCAGAAGGGAGTCAATTACATTTGAGCCCCATGTTAAAATGTCCGATTTTACCACAGAAAAAAACATATTTACAGCCTGGTTCAAAACATGGCTCTAGTCTCATAAGCTGTTTTTCTACTCCATGACAACTCTGGGGGGGGCGAATTTTTTTATAAGGCGTTCGTTTAAAATATACAGCATACATCATTATGCACAATTCATAGCTGTCAATCTAAGTGGCGCCACTTTGATTGACAACTAGCCACTGACGGTCTAAAGGGCGTCACCCCGGCTAATTCTAGTCACTGAGTTTGGGAAAGAGATCATCGTGGGGTTAGCCGGCTAGCAACGATATTAAGCATTTAACCTAGCTGGTTAGCCGTAGCTAGTTTGATTATTTCGAATAAAGCGGCTTTTTTCAGCCAATAGCGTTCATTCGACCCGCCTCAGCTCCGCCCTCGCTCCACCTCTTTGTCCATATTTGGAGTAACTGGAGGTAGGCTACCAAGATGGCTGCGCACTACGATTTGCTTCATTTTTGCTCTTCAGAAACCTATGGGTGACGTCACGGACACTACGTCCATATTTTATACAGTCTATGGTCAACACATGGCTGCGCCCTGTTTCTCAGCACTGACATGAGACGACTGTCCTCCAGGTTTCTGTCCATTGACGTCCTCCTTCCACTGAGCATCTGGTTGTTCACAGATATGAAATGAAGCACGGCCTATAATACCACATTGTGCCGTCGATGTGTGTTTCAGACTGGTTCATCTGGATGTAGTTCTGCATCAGAACACATGTCGACAGGTTTGATGTGTCGGTTTCTAGTTTCATTAATTCAGTCATATAAAAATGTCAAACAGATTCTCTCGACACAAAATGGCTCCAGTCTGATGCGGTGAAAATTCGCCCTGCTCTTCATCTGTCCCAATCTGAATTTCCACACAGATGCAGTAACGTGTCTGTTTTCTTCTGCTCCCGCCGCTCGGCGCCATAAAAACAGATGACTCTCCCGCAGACCGGCTTCCCTACTGCGTCTGCAGATGATTGTAAAATGAGCCGCGGTGGATGGGACACAGTTTCATCAGGGCCGGAATATCTTGTCATGCGAACAGAACGTGGAGCTGAATAACAATACGACACAATGTCAGGCAATGACAGACGCCTCTCCGGGGACCAGTCGTGTGACCCGCGAGGTAGAGAGAATGTGTGTGTGTGTGTGTGTGGTGAAAATGAGAGTAAAGAAAAAGCTATGTGAGACAGGAAACGATGGGAAAGAGATTTCATGCAGAAAAATGTGATCTTTTGTCTTGATGCTTTGGCAGCACTGTTCTGCATTTTAATGCCACTGAAGCTGAAAGAATTCAACTAAAAGTGAAGGAGTAGTCTCAACTGCAAACTAGACCCTGCCTCTCACCACGTCACCAACTTCACTCCACGAAATCCTCCGAACGCTGATGTTTATTCTAATATATTTTAAAGATCTGTGACTGGGTCGATGAAATCAATGCTCCTGGATAAGATGCGCTGAATTGCAGAGGCCTCCCTCTGGGGAGCCGTGAACAGGCCGTGACACTGGTGGCGGTGGAGGAGCGGTGGGGGAGGGGCGGAGCTGCTTCACCGCAGTGACAGCAAAGTGACATAGAGCGAAGTCGAGTAGCATAAATTCCCTTCAGCTAACACGACCTTTGGTGGACAGAAACGTCTGCAAACATCCTCCACCACAGTTAATAACTGATGTAAACAGGAAGTTAGATTATATGAAATTTGAGTATTTATATTTAATACGTTGAAACCTCCACATTTGCTTCCATCCATGTCGTCTTCCTTTTCCTGGCTTGTGCAGCAGCGAGCCATCAGCCCGTGAGCTAACGCGCATTGACAAGAAGTCAACAATCCCATCTTTACTGAACAGATCTGGAGGAGGACTTCTCCTCAGAAGAAACCAAACAGACGACAGACTCTCCCTCACAGAGGAGCCCTAATGCGTCTTGAAGGCTGTGAGTAAGCTGATGGGATCGTAGCAAAGGCACAAAGCTTCTGGAAAGAAGCCTGCGAGCGAAACAAAGCTGCCGGCTCCCCGAGAATCAAAGCGGCTGCGCTGTGGCAACCCAGAGCAGCGGAAGTCAGAACGAATCCCCCCCGATGTGATTGACCCCTCGCGCTCGCAAAACGTGTCAACTTCATGAAAACAGGGATCAGACATGCCTGGGAAAAGACATCGAATGGCTCAGTCAGAGAAGAAAGGAATATGAGAGAATGTAAGCGACAGAGCAAAGGAGGTTTGATTTATGGAGTTTGATGGAGCTTATCAGTGGCAGGCAAACAGTGAGGAGACGTCGAGTTGACAAAGGAAAACTCAAACTGGGAGCCATCCGGGGGCAAACTGACAGCTAATTCCCTTAAACCTTTTTTGGAGTTCTGAAAGTTTGGGACCGTGCGTCTGATCTCAAAGTGAATTTGAACATCATTTTAGCAGTTTTGTGTTTTATTTTCAGCAGCTGAACTCTGTTGAAGTGACGAGTCCTGATGCTTCATAGTGAGCAGATATAGAGATGATCAAGTTCACCACAAAGGCAGGAAGCTCAGAGGAGCCACATGTTCGTAGAAGTTCGAAGAAGATGGAGAATCTGATGTCAGATGTTGAAGTGTCGTTGACATTAGTTGCACTTGTTCTTCTCCTGCTACATGAAGGTGAACGGTGGAGGAGCCCACGAGAGGCTGAGACCTGCTCAGGCAGAGACGAGATGAGATGAGGTGAATGGTTCCCAGAAGGCTTCAGTTTACTGATCCCACTGGGAAAAGAGTCAAAGCCCAGCAGTGAAATGATCAGGATTCAGCTGCAGGACAAGTTGAATAGAAAACTGTGTTTGTACAAAGATTTAAATTTCTTTGTTTTAGAGTGTTTTGTCATTTTTCATCTACGTTGTCAACAATCACATTCTCACTGTGAAAATGTGAAGAAGTAAATATGTTATTGATGAAAAACATCCTCAAATCCTTGAGTTAACAGATTAGTGATGATGCATCATGTGATTCTGCACCAGTTTCACCAGCAGCAGCTCCATCTCGGTCTCATCCAACTCTCTGCACGTGGCCATATTTTCCCTCCCCCCGCTGATAAGACGTTCCTCATAATGCCCCCGGGACCCCCCCCCCCCCCCTCCTCATGTCCACCCTCCTGCTCCTGTTGCAGCATTACGTTGAATTGATCAGAGCAGATCCATACAATTAACCGGGAGTCAAAGCTCTTGAGTTAGCGTCCTTCACGTCCGGAGCTGCTGAGTCGACAAATCGCCGGCGAGCACCGTCAGGCCTCATCTCCACCGCGCTGCCCGAGCAGTGCAGGATAACTGCCGCTTTAAAAACAGTGTTGTTTTGTCACTGATTTTTTTTTTAACTGGTTGTAAATTACAAAAAGATTTCCAGGCCGAGTCGAATTTTAACTCACATTCACTGTTGCTCCCAATAAGAAGAACTGTGTGCCGTCATGGTGCTTTCAGGTGGTTTGGATGAAATGATGAAGTTGGTCGTGGTACCTGCAGTGTGAGCTGAAAAGCATGATGGGATTGAGGCGTGACACTTCATGGATGTACAGCATCAAGGAAATAGCAAAATGGCTCCACTGCATAATGACATGAGAAGTCAAAGAGTTAGTTTACTACAGGTTTTATTTCACATGTAGTTTCCTCATTTTGTTATGACGAGTAGGGTATGGACTTGGACAGGTATTTCATCAGGACGATGTTTGGGGAAGTCCAGATAAACTACAGTGTGTGAGTTGAGTGTGATGAAGGAACAACAATGAGGAGTTTCAATAATTAACGATAATAGACAACGATGGAGGAAAAAGTTTTTTTTTTCTTGTTAGTTGGATTAATCTGTTGTTGACATTGAGAAAAACATAGAATATCACCCGACTCATCAATATAGAAAAAAAAGGAAAGACGTATTTGAAGAACTGGAAAAGAAGCATGAGAATAAAAAAGGAAACATACAAGCGGAGGAGCAGGAGAGAAATGAAGCAGAGCAACAACATCCGACCGGTTCATCTGAAGTTAAATCTTTGTGTCGCTGCGGCCGCCATCAACATCCCTCATCTGTTGTTGCTTTTAAACAATTTACAGAGCTTTTAGTGTTCGGCCGAGCTATTAAAGCCCCGCGGTTAAGAAATATCGCTCACTTAAGCTGCATTTAAATTTGGGGTTAACAAAGTGAACGGCTCAGACAAAAAGCACATTTGGCCTGTAACAGCTTTTTCTGTGTGACGGGACAACAGTGGAAAGAGCTTTTTAATACATTAGTGTTTATCATCCGAGCACAGATAGGCTTCGTTATGGATCATCCTCGACCTCCATGCTGATGCACAGAGACACGAACGAGCAACACAACAAGCTCTGAGTTACACTTTTTGGAGAGTGGACACAGCGTGGGGTCTAATTTATTGGGTGTAATATTCCTGACGCTCATTAATTTGCTCTGTGATAGTCTCAGAAACGAGCTGCCGCAGGAGTTTAAACCACCGGTGAATCACTGTCATCTGTTAATCTCAGTTTATGGACTTATTTTCATGCAAAGTCTTTTATGCCTCTGTGTTTTATGATTAGTTTAACTTGGGAATCTAACTCCACATTATTTCACACTCTTCCTTTTGTAAACCCGCACTGATAAAAATAAAACCTCAGCTCAACCTAAAAAAAAAATAAAGTAAGAGATCACAGCTAATATTCAACATTAATTCAATGCAAAGAATCAATTTGGTTTAACCAAAATACCGGTCCAGTGTCTTTTTGAACAATGGGTCGGATGCTGTACGGACTCACCTCCCAGATCTGGAACAGCTGTGGGCCAAAACTGGTCTAGAGGAACAAAAAACAAGTCATTATATGGCCCAAATACGGCACACATGTGTTACCCAGAAATTACATCCGGATCAGCTCTGGAGCAGATGTGGTCCAGATTTGTATTAAAACTGTTTTCAGTATTAAAAATGAACCTGTTAATGTTTTCCCATCTATTAAAGGCAATAATGACAATACTTTTCATTAAAAGGAGAAAAAAATATTTGTAATTACAAATAATTTATTGTTTAAAAACAACCCCCCCCCCCTTCTTAATGAAAATATTAAAACAACAAAAATGAACTCATAACATAGCACAATGCCCCATTATTGCTAGCTGATGCTAACGTTATTGCTAAAGCTAGCAGTAACGTGGCATTGGGCTACTTAGCTTAGCTACTTAGCTAAGGCTAGCTAAGGCTAGCAATAACGTAAGTAGCCCAAACACTACTTACGTGAACATGCCAATACTTTTCATAGCACGTTTTATGTTAAATAAAGCACTTATTTTTAATGTTTGTCACTTCTCCACGTTCCTTCCTTCTTGCTGTTGAGTCCCGATGTCCGTCTGACAATTTTGGAGCTGCCACTGCGACATCACGTGTTGACCGTTAAACTTCAAATTTTGAGCGCGTTTGGTCCGCATGGCCTGGCCCGGAAAAGTCCCAAACCAATCACTTCGACTGTCAGTTTGATGGTCCGTGCCACATCTGGTACACAGGCGCGCAACGGCCGTGATTGCTATGCGAATCTGGCGACTTGTACGCGGATCTGGCCCAGAGTCAGCTGCTATCTTGGCACCGTCAATTACTAACGAATAACGATTCAGTTAGCCCGGTACTAGCTAGGTAAGGTTAGAACAATGTATGCTAACACTAGCGCTAGCTAAACAGGCTATGGCAAAGGCAGTTACAGGTTTAATTGAATTCACGTTACCATCGCCAGTACACAATGTCTATTCTTTAATACTTAGCAGTAAAGTTGCTTGAAGTGCCACAGGCTCCCAGAAAGAAATATAATATTTTCCTGCCGTCAAAGTCATGCAAACACAGCCTTAACTTTTAATTTAATTCAAAATAAAAAAGCACCCACATGTCCCTCAGACAGGACACGCAGTTGTCTCAGAATATTAAAAGTGAAATCTGATTTATTACAAGTTTATCGTACTTGTCCAATTACTGTTCGTCAGCGGCGGAGGTGTCGGGGTGGACTGTATAAATCAGGGGCTTCAGCTCAAAGCTGCTGATTTAATGAGGATGTGGACGCCCTGAAGGAAGCTCGCAGCCCGACGCTTGGACTCACTCTCATTGTTTTATTTCAGATTCAGTCGGCTGCAAAACAGAGATAAAATATGAAAAGTGTGTCACCCTGCAAATACTTTGTGTCCTCACTCACTGCCAACACTGTTTCACACATTAGTACTTTTTCATTTCACGTTGTCATTACAGACGTATGTGTTGTGCACATGTTCCACAGGGGATCGTTGTAAATGTCCATCATTCACATTAAACTGGATCCTATTCTTCATTATATCCAGTTTGTATTTGATGTAATCTTTTGCTCCTGTAATGGTTGACAACAATAACATTTCATCAAATCTACAGGGGAAGAACATGGTTAAAAAAAATGTAATTGTATGTCACGATACTGATCAAAGATATTGAAATTGGCCAACTCTAATAAATCCATTATAATGATCCTCAGTAATGATCAGTTTGAGTTTGAGTTCGTGGAACAGAGAAAGACTCAAAGACAAAGATTCAGAGACTCAGAGTTAGAATCAGAGCCACAGATCGTTTAAGCATTCATGTCATTACACAAGCGTTTCAGCCATCAGGAGAGTCCACAAGAGTCTGTGGGAATAAGTGAAGCCTGAAAAAAGCTTTCCCCCCCCTCCCTCTCTCACCACACTTTACTTATCTCCACAAAGACATTGTAAGTGCAGTGCAATCGTGTCACCATCAGTCGGAGTGAATTACTTCTGAAAGCGGTCATTTTTCAGTTACGTGGATATTTGGCAGGAGTCTCACTTCTCTGGTCCTTCTGCATTTTGGCCTCGTCTGAAGTGCAGCTCTGCATTTCTGCTGCAGCACTGTACCATCGAATGATTTCCTCTGGCTCTGTGTCCAGGTTGTTTTGGCTCTGAATGAGATTCCTGTGTTGAGTTAAACTGGGTCTCAGGTTGTTACTGGTCACCAGTTTGGACCTGAACATATCCCTCCTCTCTATGAAGGCCTGGTCTGTGTCCCAGTTTTATTCTATATATTAGTTTGAGCTGTGTTCACACAAAACGCAAAATGCCACCAGGTATATTAAGCATCACCAGTTTCCAGTGTTACAGAGTTTTGATTAACCCTCCTCTTGCATTTGTCGTACCCTCCCTTCCATGACATTTCCGGGTCAAAAGTGACCGGTGTGTTTTGCAAGGTGATAACTCTGGAACCCCTTATCCAATTTTGATGGTTGACATCTCATTTGAACAGTCAAAGCAAGTAGAATCAAGGGGTGTCAGACAGAATGACACCAGGGGTGAATTTCATGTTCTAATTTTGGAGAAAGTTCAAAGATAGCGTTTGCTCTACATTACTGTATTCTATAAAAATGCTTGCCATGTAAGGTGTGTTTACTGGAGATGGAAATGCTTTAGTTTGTGTTGTAGCTGAGATTCTTCCCGTTCCAATGATGTATGGGATGTATAGATTTGATACAGGCAAGCCAGTGTTTGGTCAGTATATAGTCCGGACGCACCGGTCGACCCATCAAGTTTAGCATTGACTGCACTCACTGTGATGAATATAAAAGAAGACACTTATACTGTTTTCATCAATGAACACTTACTGAAAAAGAAATATTCAAATTAAGACCACATCAGAACATCAACATGGTTTGTGTGTGTCTGTGTATGCATGTGTATGCCTGCATGTGTGTGTGTATTCAAACACATAGTCGTCAATGCACAGTTGTGGTGGAATGTTCCTTGCAGATGTAGGCATGGCACTTCTGACAGGCCTGGCTAGTTTTTCTGTCTCAAGGAGCACAGAGCTCGCACCTCTGCCTTTTCTGACCTTGGCAGGGGGCTGTTGGGGGAGTGTCTGGAGATTCTGCACTCTCTTTACCAGACTGGCAGACGCTGGTGTGTAGGGAAGGCACCATTGGACGACTGGAGTCTCTGACCTCTCTGACAGAAAATCACCTCATCAATGAGTCAAATGAGAGCAAGGCACAAATACATATGCATGAGAGACAGAAAGGGAGGGACATTTAGTGAGAGAATGTGAGAAGTTTTTCTTTAGAGCTTGCACCTGTGAGAAGATTTGATACATTCTATCATATAGCCCGAGAAAGTGAGAGGTTCCCGTAACCTGGAGTAAATTGTTGTGTGTGTGTGTGTGTGAGAGAGAGAGAGAGAGAGAGAGAGAGAGAGAGAGAGTGTGTGTGTGTGTGAGAGAGAGAGAGAGAGAGAGAGTGTGTGTGTGTGTGTGTGTGTGTGTGTGTGTGTGTGTGTGTGTGTGTGTGTGGAGATGTTTTCCATCTGCAGGATGAGCTTAATATACTCATACCCATTCATTTCTTATGGCGGTCACTTTTGACCCGAAATATCATAGGAGGTACACTGTTGAATAAATCACTCAAAATCCAATGTAAGTGGTGATCATCAATTGTATATGTTCAGAGGCCTAGTGTGGAGGATAACATAAGGTCTTGAGGCAATTGGATGAAAAACATAATATTTATGATTAAAAACAAAGTCACTCGGTCACTTTTGACCCGAAATGCAAGAGAAGGGTTAAACCATTTCCTCTCTGTTTCCCTGAAGATTTACACGATTCACCAAAGATCAATGTTGCTATTGGAAGTTTCTGTCTCGATTTCAGTTCTTAACTGGACCCAAGAGCGAAACACAGACGGATGTGGATCAGCGGAATGGATTTATTCAACACAAAAACCAAAAAGGGGGCGACCAAAAAACAGGAAGTCCAGGTGGTAACGAGCGGCTTCAGTGGGTGAAGGCTGGTGGTGCTGAGGATGGATGGCAGAAACATGCAGAGACACTGAGAGAAAAAGTTAACACTGGAAGCCAAGGATATGCTGGAGAACAGGAACAAACTGCAAACGCTAGAAGAGCGTGGAGAGGGGACGTATGAAGAGAGTGAGGGACGATCTAGCAGCTTGCAGGTGGAACCAGAGCTTTTAAAGCTGCCAGTCATCAGGTGGAATGAGGGACAGCTGTGAGAAGGAAGACCACACCTCCAGCACCTGAAGACCACACCCCCAACACCTGGAGACCACACCTCCAGCACCTGAAGACCACACCTTCAGCACCTGGAGACCACACCTCCAGCACCTGAAGGCCACACCCCCATCACCTGAAGGCCACACCCCCAGCACCTGAAGACCACACCCCCATCACCTGAAGGCCACACCTCCAGCACCTGGAGACCACACCTCCAGCACCTGGAGACCACACCTCCAGCACCTGAAGGCCACACCCCCATCACCTGAAGACCACACCCCCAGCACCTGAAGCAAAGCCTGAACAAAAAGACAAAACCAAAAACACTGGATCCGAGTATCCGTCTGAAAATGCACTGAAAATAAACCAGTAAAACACAAAAGAAACCAAACAATGACAGATTCTCCAAAACTCCAGTTTATGTTGAATGACTTGAATGTTGTTTGTCCAACAGCAACATTATCAAAACTCACATAAAAACATTAGCATCCAAACAATATAACAAAAAATACAGCTAGACAGTTACAGAGTCATATTTCAGCATTTTCAAGCAAATTTGCCAAAAACTAAAATGCTTTTGTTTGTGCCTAAATAATGAAATAAGAGTATTTGAGTTCTTGATGTTTCCTGTTTCTCGGCCTGATTCGTCTGACTCTGCTGAAATCCCATTTTAGCTTCAGCCCAACCTTAGACCAATTTTTTTAAAACCTAAAATAAGCTTCAGATTCTCCTTCTCTTCCTGGAAAATGAGTCACGTTGGGCAGCGATCACAGCAGAATGGAGAGATGGGATAATCACCAAAACGTCTCTGAACATAAAAACAGAACAGTAGGAGTAAGACAAAATAAGAATAAAAAAATATGAGCCTAACCTTTTCTAAATATTTTTCCATTCCAATCTTGATTCCCTTCAGAACAAACTGAGGCTGCTGAAGTTTTGGTTAAGAAATGGAATTGGCTTCGTTCTTCATGACCAAACTGTAATTCTGCACCAGGGAGAGAAAAAAAAAGGTAAATTGGAAAAACACTGGCCTCCAAATCTGTGCAATAAGGTGTTAAGGGAATTAAATTCACAGAGGCTTTACTCAAGCAAAATAAACAATAAAGCTGCCACTTTTCCTCCTGACGTCTCTGGCACCGAAGCAGAGCAGCGTTTTGGTGAAGAACCCAGGTTATCAGTTCATCTGTGGTGACACATGGAAAAACAATTTTAACCCATTTCCTCCCTCTTATGTTTTCTAACACAGCCGCTCTCCCTCCCACACACACACACACACACACACACAGTTTCCATTTTCCCTTTCTCCTGGACGAAACTATCAGGGGAAGTCAATCAGCGTGCTGATAGTGAAATGCCACTGAGCAGGGCTGGAGGGAATGCACCTGAGAGGCTCGGTGATTTATTGCGAGGCGAAGCCGAAGCCAAGTCGCCAACTCTAATTAGAAAATCCTGTGCAGGCAGCTGAGTGCAGCAGAGAGCCTTAAATCTCAGAGCCGTCAGCCTCAGACTGCTGCAGCATCCCGGCCCCGGCGTGGAGGAGAGACCTGCCCTCGCCTCAGCATCAGCACAGCACAGCTCGCACACGGCGCCTACGTGTGTTTCATACACAAACATGAGCATTAGAGCATGTTCTCATCTGTGTATTGCAGATTTGTGAGAGTCTGTGGATGTTGGTGTGTGTGTGTGTGTATTTGTACATAACTGATTGCAGTGTATCTGAATCTACAAATGTATGTGTGTGTTTGTGTTCATGTGTCTATAGACTTTTACAGTTTGGTGCTAAACTGGATTCGGGATGATGCTGTCAAATAAAACACAAGAACCATGATACAACAAAATATATATTTGAGTGATTGTGTGAATGTTTGTGTGTGTGTGCACAAACATATCTGTGTGTTCATGTGCTCCTGTGTGTGCCGACCATAGACTGTATAAAATACGGACGTAGTGTCCGTGACGTCACCCATAGGTTTCTGAAGAGCAAAAATGAAGCAAATCGTAGTGCGTAGCCATCTTGGTAGCCTACCTCCGGTTACTCCAAATATGGACAAAGAGGTGGAGCGAGGGCGGAGCTGAGGCGGGTCGAATGAACGCTATTGGCTGAAAAAAAGCCGCTTTATTCGAAATAATCAAACTAGCTACGGCTAACCAGCTAGGTTAAATGCTAAATAAAACTCAGTGACTAGAATTAGCCGGGGTGACGCCCTTTAGACCGTCAGTGGCTAGTTGTCAATCAAAGTGGCGCCACTTAGATTGACAGCTATGAATTGTGCATAATGATGTATGCTGTATATTTTAAACGAACGCCTTATAAAAAAATTCGCCCCCTCCAGAGTTGTCATGGATTAGAAAAACAGCTTATGAGACTAGAGCCATGTTTTGAACCAGGCTGTAAATATGTTTTTTTCTGTCCTAAAATCAGACATTTTAACATGGGGCTCAAATGTAATTGACTCCCTTCTGCAGCCTGCTCTAGTGGTTATTCGAGGAACTGCAGCTTTTTTGCACTTCCGCATTGGCTTCATTTTTCAGCGCCGGAGGTTGGCCGCTTGGTGCCGACAGATCAGATATAATGTGTGCATGTGCTGTCGTCTGTATTTGATAACAGCTACATACACCTGGGGGAAGTCTTGGTATTTCACATTTTGGAGGATGTAGCAGTGGACACTTCGTGAGTCTGTGCTCTGAGTGCACATTGTTTTCTTATTTGTATATTTGGTTTCACACCTGTGAACATGGAAACTGATAAACTGTCCTGTAAATCTGTTGGGTGGTTACAGCAGTGTGACATCAGAGCTTTCTGCCAGAAAGCCTGGAGGAAGTCATGTGACAGAGGGACACAGTGGAGCAGGTGGAGGAGCTGAAACACAGGAGACTGGGGACTGTGTCCTAGACTATGCTGATATCAATGTGATGCAGGATGCCCACTGACATCAGAATATAGAGCCAACACCTGAGACGGTTTCTGTTGCTGTTGTTAAACATTATTTAATCCATCTAAATGTTGAAAGGTAAAGTCAGGGAAAAATTCTTTAAGAAATCGGTGTCAGGTTTAGTCACAGTCACAGATGTTCCAGAAGTACAAGGAGCAAAAAGTGCATCAATGAAAGTCAATGATCGCAAATAGTACAATAATTATCTCTGTTTCAAGGCACAGTTAGACTTTAAATCTTCTGCAGGTTTAAAAAGCTTAGTTAATGAAACGGTTCTGTTTTTTCTAGCTTATCCAAAAAGTGACCAGACGACCGAATGAGAGCTGACGAGAAAGTGCATCAGGCAACATTCAGTCCCACATACACGTGCAGTGAAGGTCGACATGCGTGCACGTGTCGTGTGTGCTGTTTGTGTGTCCCTGTGAGTGTGTGTGTGTGTCTCATCTTGGACTGCAGCCCAGGGTCACTACGCTCGGATGGAGCGAAAGAAAAGCCCATGAAAAGGTGAAACACTTGGTGTATTTCATTGTCAGAACTCACTCTGCTCTCCCACTCGTCCACACAAACACTGCTTCACACACACGCACACACACACACACACACACACACGATCACTCACATTGACAACTGTACACACACAAACACACTCTCACTGATGTAAAGCTGAGACTCTCCTCGTCTCTCTGAATGGCAACAACACTGGCAACTTGGCAAGTCTGTGAAATTATATTTAGAGACGTCTTGACACACACACACACACACATGCACACACAGACGCACACAAACACGCAGATACACGGCTGACAGCCGCTGTTCCCCTTAAAAAAACAGCGGTATCAATGGAAGCACGGCTCGTCTGCTGAATTGTGTTTTGATGTCTGCTGGCACGCGGAGAATACATTTAAACGTCTGTCCCCCTGCAGATAGAGAGCACACACACACACACACACACACACACACACACACACACACACACACACACACCAGCATTGTCAAATAATGGGCCAATGAATGCAAATTACAGGCATTTTTCTATTCAAAGCGGCGCTTATCAGAGCCGCTCATATATTTATACCTCAGATCAGAATAATGTTTATTCAACATGAGTCCAGCCAACAAATCACCTCCTTCATTATCCTGAGGATTAGTTTCTGTTGTATTAAGCAGCTCGAGGCGATGAGCAACAAAGCCAACCGACATATATCGTCATAGACCAATATCAGTTCATTATGTTGGGATATACAGTTAGAGACGATGCAGAATATTTGAAATCTGCATTTTGTTCATGTTCGTTTTCAGGTTTTATGTTTTTGTTGTATTATTGTTTCTCGGTTGTATTTGTACTATTTGTTTTCCAGTAATGTTTTTTGTTTTACTGTTGATGATGTTTAAATTAACACATTAACATCCTGCATCAAATTTATGATTGGCACAACTCACTGTTTTAAATGATATGACCCCAGTGCTCATATGAATAAACCCTCATTTTTGTGTTCATTACTTACAAATAAACTTTCCCAAACTTTTACCAAACAGATTCAGTTGCCCAGACTTCACTGAGCACAACTGGTGGAAGATGAGAAAATGCTTGTATGAGTCACTTTTGGAACGAATTGTTTTGGAAAGTCTTGGCAAACTACTTGTGAAGTCCCATTTTTATCTCCTGTGACCTTAAAACTCATAATTTCAAGAGCATTTTTTTGCTGAATCACACTCAGACAAAGGAGCAGGAGCAGCTCTTTCATGCAGCTCCTGTGACCCAGAGTAAACCCAGGAGCGGTCTGGAGTCACGTGGTCGGGCGTTGACCTCTGACCTCTGCACACCTGGCGGCTTGTAATGTTGCTAATCTGGAAAGTTGAACATGTTTTACTGTTGCGCTCATCGTCATTCAGAGCGTCCGATGAAAAATGTAAATGCTCACCTCGGATCAGCCTGTTAACACGTTTCGTTTCATCTGCATTCACCCGGCGGCCGACTCACCTGACACGGCCGCCATAACGCCTGTACTGTCTGTCGCAGCGTGACCTCTGCAGAGCGAACTCACCGCTCTTCTCCCAGCTGTCTGTGCTAATTGATATGAGTTGCGTGGTGGAGACTGATGTAAAAGCTTCCTTTCAATTATTCCTCCTGCTCCTCAATGCGGCTGCTGATACACTTGTTCTTTAATACTGAGTCCAGCGAGGACGTGAGCTCGGTAAGTTAATATCACAGTCTCCTGTTCATTTCATTTAATCTCCATCTCTGCACATCAGAGCTCAGGATGTGGCGTCGTTCACACATCTGTCAATCACAGCTGTGTCTGTGGCAGACTGACGTCGCCATCTTGGGTTTTTTTTTTCAAGTAAAATTTGAATCAAAGGCACCTGGACTTCATGTCTTTCAAGAATCTATGACCAGGTCCAGTTGCCTTTGATTCAACTCTCACTTAAATACCATGATCTGGATAACTGAGAAGCTTCACAGACATTTTTTGTTTGTTTGTGTTTTTTTGTTCATTCATTAATATTTTTGAACCTGACACTAGAGTTGATATTGTGCTGTCTAGGATCTAATGGACCTGTTGTGAATCCAAGCGAACCGCTGCTGCCGTCAACGACTTTTTAAAAGTCTTCGATCGGCTGTTCAAAAACCAAGCGTCTTCCTTTACAAACTGACGTGTGTGTGAAGCAGCTCCGAGCAGAGGAACGTGATGAAACGATCCCTCCGGCGATGACACGGCAGCGCGTCCACAGTTCAGGAGGAATCCAATTAAAAGTTGACTTTGACGGCTCCGTGTCTGTTAATGCAGCTCCTGCTGGGCTGCTCCCATCTGCTGTTTGTTCCTAACGTAATTAGGAACTTTAGTTAAACACAGAATTCATTAATGATGGCTGGCACCAAAATATTCCTTGTTGCAATTAAGTTCATTTGAATAATTCAGGATTAATGTTGCACTGTTTTTATGAGAGGAGGCCTTATTACTTTTATTATTTTATTATATTCAATATTCAATATTTCAGTATTTAATTTAAACTTACAATGTCACTTTAAAATTTCAAGGAAACAGCTGTCATGTTCACCATTTCTGTTTTCTGTTATGTGCAATATTTTCTGTATATTTATTTTCTGTATATTATGCTAGATATCTATATTCACTTTTACAGTCAATACAACTACTTAGTGCAATAATTCAACTTGCTGCTACTTGCTCTGTGCAGTAACCTGTATATAACTCTTGTTCATTTACATATGTCTATACATAGCTCATAGCACCGTATTTATATATAGTATATATTTATATCTCTTTTTCATATTTTTATATTTCCACCGACTGACACTATAGTTGCTGACTCTTTGTTGGAAGCCATTGCATCGAAATTTCGTTACCCAGCTTGCACTGCTGTGTATATTGTGTAATGACAATAAAGAAAGTCTAAGTCTATTGAGTAAAAAATTCAAATAAATAAAAAAAAACTTTATTTGTTCCCAGGACAATTCAAAGATAGAAAAAGAAAAAAGATTGGACTTAATAACAGTAAAATATACAGGAGACATGTTTCAGCAGAAAGTCTCTGCTTTTACACGATTGGACTTTTTGTCCATTTCACTGAGCATCTTTAGACAGTATCTGACCTTCTTGCCGTCATGGAGCTGTAGATCTGACTAAAAACCACAGGTGGAGGTATCAGGTTAAAGAGCGAGTCCTCGTCCAGAACTGCTCCCGTGGGCGGAGAAATGGCTCTGTGCTTCTTCTTTAATGGATTTCTACCAGGAGGAAAGTGCTCTTTGATTCTCAGGACACCGATGTTCAAAGTGTTTCTGTGTGCTTTCCTGGACGTGTTCAAAAATACCAGAGCTCTCCATCGACCTGGAATAACAAAAAAGTCATATCATGAAATTAGTCATAAGTTCACTCTGTTAAAACTCAGCTGAGCTCCTTCTGTATTTAGTGATGTTGCACATGAAATTAATGAAAGATATGAAGGAAAATTCAGTTCTGATCTTTGGTTCACTTCTTGTTGTTTTGGTCGTGAATTCTTGCTCTGTTAGTTCTGTTGTTTGCCACATTTTCACATCTCAACCATCACATCAAATATATGAAACACATCAAGTAAAAATTGACAACAGCCTGATTCCTCCTCAGAGAACAAAGATCTGAATCGTTTGCGACGGATCTCCACTGATTGTCCATTTCAAATTTTCATTACCTTCCATATTTTATCATATCCCATCAGTGTAACTGGGATTAACCAGCTAATATTTATCCAGCTCAGCTACATTGTGTCTCATGTTCTGCTCAAATATTAAGCTGATTATCTGAGACAGGAGCGTAATTCTGACGAGCAAACATCTGATCGCAACATCAACAGATTCTGGGAAACCTGAATCTGAGAAGCCTTTGAAGCAAGTGAATTATTTCAGGAAGGTTTTTGGAAGCAGACCTCGTCAAACCAGAACATAACCAGCTCCTAATTAGTGAAAAACATAGAGATGTTTTCTGGGTAGAACCAACAGGAGAGGAAGGACTCGGACAGCCGTGATTGGAGGAGAGGAAGAGAGACGGGACGTTTCTTACATAACATGTGGTCGCTGTCAGGATTAGTCACCGTGTTCGTTTGTTTCCTGAGCCGGGAAACACACACACACACACACACACACACACACACACACACAACCACAGAGGGACGAGCCGCATCCCGTCACCTGAGAGAGAGAGGCCGATAGAGGAGGACTGGCAGATTGTGATCTGTGTTTTATACGAGGTCGCAGGGTGTGTGAGTGTGTGTGTTGATCGGAATCTCTAGGGTTTTTTGTAGGTGTGTGTTTGTAGAAAGATGTGTGTGCTGCAGCGTGAAGGAGTGATTTCAGATAAGAATCCGTCAGTGACGTTCCTGCAGCCGAACAGAACATGAAACAGCTCCAGAACATAGAACTGATGTGTGTCAGTCACATGCTGCTGTATATAAATCTGTTATTTAAAAAAAGACAATATGCATGATGGGAACTAAAACAAAAACAGGATATTATCTTCATTGAATCAATGTTGCCTCATTGGTTCATTCACACAGTGAAGAGTGGAGCTTATTAATAAATCATAGTTCAAGTAAATTAGAGACTGATTTTCACACATTTTCAACACATTAGAAACAGCAGGTGTTAGATGATCATTTGTTGTCTGGATACCATGAACGAACACTGATCCCAGGTCAGCTCCAGGTGTGAATGAGGCGTCTGTGTGTTTGTGATCCTGCAACAAGAGAGCGAGTCTCTGCCATATGACACAAGAGCAATCCTCATTTGCCTGCAAGCATGTGAGGGGGGAGAAAGAGAAAGAGAGAGAGAGAGAGAGAGAGTGTGTGTGTGTGTGTGTGTGTGTGTGTGTGTGCTGAAAATACACTGAAGCGTCAGCTATTTCTGAGAGTCCAGTATTTTCCGCCACAGTCAACAGTTGCCTTGAGGCACAGAGGAAGCTCCCATTTGGCTCTGAGTCTCTGCTCCCTCCTTCATAACCCCCCGACACACACGCACATAAATAAACACACATCTTCGCCTCCTTGGGTGTAATTAATTATTTGGAGCAACTGCAGTCAATAAAATGGAAAACGGTCGTCTCTTAACTTTGATCAAAGCGCTGGCTGACGAGTCTCTGGTGCACACTTCTCTTTATTTTACCAAGTGGGTTGAAGAAGATGGGAAGACACGCA
>JBBMOC010000409.1:26690-51722 GCA_037975185.1 Centropyge bicolor
GTGTGTGTGTGTGTGTGTGTGTGTGCGTGGCCCTCGGCGCTGTCTCGGGCAGCCACTCAGTGCTTTCAGTCGACCTCCAGCCTCTCTGTCCACAGATTCCTCCAGATCACACAAAAGAGCAGGATGCGGAGACGACCCCAGGCCGTGTTACGCAAAAAAGCTGAATCACCCACAGCTGGAGTCTATTGACTGCTCAGATTATACGGACACGAATCCTCCGGATGTGAAGTGTTCGTGACATGAAGAGGGTGAAAGGGGTCACATGTACGGACGGCAGAGCGGGAAGAGGATTTTTCTCCAGGTTGTTTCGTGTGATTATCTGTGGAAGCTGAACCTTCACACAAACACAGAAACAGACCAACCTGACTCCATCTGCTTCGCCGTCTCGTGGTTCAGCAGAATCACCTTCTCTCTCCCTGCAGTGCAGAAGTCAGAGCTACGGTTTAAAAGTGGCTCTAAAGTCAAGTTTTAATGTTGAAGGTTTGAAAACACGCAGCTGACGTCAGTTCATATTTTACATTTAAACAACTTAACACCAGTGACTAATGAGTGGTCTAACACCTCTCAGTGATGTCAGAGTGTACTCCAGGTCGGCTCAGTACAGAGTGACATCATGTTGAGACGGCCTGTGAAACTATTATCTATTGATCGAAATCTTCTCACTGCCAGAATTTTTCTTTTCTTTTATAAAAATATAAGATAAGATATAAGATAATTAAGATATTTATTTATTGATCCCTCATAGGGGAAGTTCGGGCATTGCAGCAGCACAAGCACACAAATAGATAAAAGTATAAAGTATATAACTATAAAACGAGGTATATACAACTGTTAAAGTAAAGTGTTAGAAACACAGTATATACAACTGGTACAAAGTACAATTTAAAGTGGCTTAGTGGATAAGATGACAAGGATAGGTGATAAGGATTCCTGTACAGCTGCAAATGTAAATAGTGCAATATGGGAGATAATGCACCATAATAACGACCATAGCAGTAAATGTAGTAATAATGTATTGAAGGCACTCATGCGCTTTAGAAAACCAACCATGAGCTGTTCTCCAGTGTCATAATGGACTTTTAGGGAAATTCCTATATAGCTACAAAACATGCTTTATGGAGCATTTTTATAGTTTATTATTTTTGGTTTAACAGCCACTTTATTCTGTTTTGTTCAGACTCACCGTCCTCATAAAACAGCAAGTCAAGGTTTTACTAACTTTTCATCTAAAACTGACTGGTCCAGAGAACTCAGCTTCAGAAAACACAACACTTCATTTGCATGTGTTTCAGCTCTGTCAAAGTTTATCTAAGAAAAAATGTCAGTTGTCTCCCTTTTAACCAAAGTCAGACCTGATCCTTTCCTCCGGAGCTGGTGGAGACCAAACGAGAGTTTAAGGAAAGTGAATATTGGAGTGTTTGTACTGTGAAACAGGTTCAGTGCTGATCATGATGAAGTGAAACTCTTTGGCTCAGCAGTGAACAAGAAGTTGCATAAAATCAGACAAACGCAGAAATGATGCAGCGAGGTGAGTTTACGGAGACGATGAACGTCTGTGACAGGCGCCACATCAGCACATCACACACTCGCTTAATTAACGGTGTCGTTAACGAAGGCTGGAGCTTCCTGCTGAGGTCACACTCAGCTTCCTCTGCACGACATCTCACATTTCCTCTCTCTCTCTCCTCATCGTTTGCTTCTGTCTGATTCATTTAAGCGTCTGCTCGCTCCATGTTCTTCTTTAAATTTCTCTCATCACTGTTTCCATCTCTGCGTCGTCCTCTTCCTTCCTGTCGCTGCTCTCTTCTTCTCTCCGTCCGATCTTTTCATCCGTCCGTGCCTTCGTCCACATTTATCTGATTTTCTTCCTGCTTTTCTCCGTCCGTCTCTATTTCTGTCGGCCTGCTCGCCGCCGCCGGACTCCATCGTTTCCATCGTTTCTCTTGTCTTTTCCAGTTTTGACCTCCCTCTTTTATTTTGCTCTTTTCTTTGTGAACTCATTTCTCGGATCTGTGTCTCTATATTTTTTCATCCCACTCGTTCAGTCTTTGTTTTCCTCTGGTTTTTTCCTCTCTTGTTTCACCCTCTGCATCATTCTCTTTGTTTTCCTCTCATTTGTTCTCCATGTCGCACTTTTTCTTTTCCCTCTTTGCCTCTCTCCTTTTTCATTTCCTTCTAACTCGTCTGTCTTTAATTCTGCGACTCTGTTTCCCTCCTCTCTTGTGCATTCCTCCTCCTTCCTTCTGATCTCTCTCACTTTTCTACCTCGGCCTGTTTTCTCCCTCCGTCCCTCATCCTCTGCCTGTCATCCCTGTGTTTTCCATGATTTAGACGAGTGTTATTTCCCCGGTGGCGAGCGTTCACTGGAGCCCGCCGGCGCCCGCTCTTCTCCGGGCTCGCTGCATTAAAAGCAGGGAAGGTGCTGAACAATGCTTCGTTCTTTCTGACCTCTCCTCAAATAACATTTTTTACCTCCACAGAGATGCACTTTTTTTTCATTATGTTGTTTCTCGCTGTTTTGTTTTTGTTGTTATTTTTCAGGCTCAGAATATACAGGAGAAAATGAGACATTACTGTGTAGATGAGCGAGGTTGGACGGGAACACAAGCCTCGAAAAATGTAATCAACTGTGAAATCCAAATGACATATTATGGACATGGGGTCATGTGACAAAAACACCACATTTTCTTTAACACGTGAAGGTTTGTCAGGCGTCTAACATGAACCAGCATTTGTTACAATGACTCTTCAGTTTTACCAGTTTCATGGCTGTAAAATAAAAGTTCTTCTTCTCTGCTTTTCATCCATTTGTCAAGTCAAGTTTGTAGAGTCGAGTTTGTAGAACTTTCATTCACAAAATTTCAGAAAAAAAAAAACCCACCATGTGCTTGAAAGACAACAGAGCAGATATAACAGTGTGAGCGTCGGTACTGAGGGACTGAAAGGCGTCTCGGAAACAGTACTACAGCTGTCGACACGGCGTCATCAGAGCAGCTCTGTGCTGCGACAGAGGCAGCGAGGAATGTTTGACATGAAGGAAGATGCTGAAAAAAGAAACCTCGCTGAAGCTGAAGCAGCTCACGGCTTCGACGGGAGACAGACTGTAGCAGAGGATGTTACACAGCAGGTGACGCTCGACTGCTGGGTCCAGCGGTGGATGATGCTTTGGACAGTGAGCTTCATAAAGACACTGATGCAGGAGCAAATAAACTCCATAAGTTTCCATGCAGAAATATGCTATAAGTCGTATGATGATATCTTTGAGTCAGAGCTGAATCAAAGGCAGCTGGACTCAGTTTGTAGATTATTGAAAGGCTCTCCTCTGCCTTTGATTCAACTACTTGAACACCATGACCTGGATGAGTGAGAGCCTTCAGACCAATGATGAGGTGGTTATTAGGGATGAGCCGGATACTCGTTTCAGATGAGTATCCGTTACGGATACTCGTTTCAGATGAGTATCCGTTGCGGATAAAGCATTTTGGATGAATACGATTATGATACGAGTAAAATCCGTCAATATCTGTGTTCGTGCTGAAGGAAAATCCTCATTGTGGAACTGACTGTCTTCACGCTCTGTGATTGGCCAGTCACACACAGCGCCCGCCCCTCCCTACACAGACACGTCTCTGCACATCTCTCGTAACGTACGCGGTCCATTTAATAAGACAGAGCTGAAAACGGCTCGCGTCGCGTCGGTCACTGCCTCCGCTCCGGTCGGATTTTATTTTTTATTTCATTTTTTCTTACCGTCTGCTTGCTCTTAGTTTGGCTGGTGATATGACGTCAGTTGAAAAACTTTGCTCGTACTGAACGCGGTGCTTTTGAGAAGAACACAGTGAACAAGGCTGACATATTATTTCCCTGTTTGCATCACTGGATGTTTGCATGAATCATGAAGTTCACACAGATCATTAAAAAATAAACAGTCTTACAGACCATTTACACACATACACACATATAGCTGAACATACAAATTAGCCTATATTAATATTTTTATTGTATGTGGCTGCATGCAGTATCTGACACTTTCTCTCTGCAGTTCATGAAAATAATATAAATATTATGGAGATATACTGTATATAGGCTTTGAATACAGTAGATTAGCGACTTCTGATCAATCCATATCAATTTCAGATAATTAAAATAATGTACCGTTTTTAAGCCCCACCCATTCTGCACTCACTTCCGGTTTAGGCCCCGCCCACTCCGAATACGGATACAGATAATATAGATGGTTAAACAGATACAGATACAGATAGTGGTGTACTCGCTCATCCTTCGTGGTTATGTTAGTTGAGTTAGTTGGTTATGTTTTTTAAAAATTAAATTTCAGATTAAGACTAAGATTCATTTTTAACTTGTAAATCAAATAAATGTACATCACTCCTTCAACAGGCCTGAAATACTCAAATACTGTTTTGTTTTGCTTTGTTTTTACCTCATAGAAAGTTCCAAAAAACACAAGTTAGAAATCAACATCAAGTGAAAAAAAACAATCATTTTAGTCATGTTAATTCTTGCAAGGATGTAGGATTTGATCTGTTGTGAATGTGAATGAAAACGGAGTCAGTCGGGAGTCGGACCGGTGACCAACACGTCCTCCTCCTCGTCCTACATGAACCAGAGACACATGTGAGCACTGAGAATGACATGTGTTCGTTCTGTAGGTCGGAGCTGAAATGTGATGATGCCAGCGCTTCTGATCCGCAGCCTGCAGTCTGAGCTTCACTCAGGAGCACTAATTATCACCTCAAGTGCATTTTAAATCCTCCATTTCTATGATTGGATTAATACTGTGAACTTGGACTGAACTTGATTTCCCTTTAAGTTTTTCCCACATGTGGGAACTAGGTTGAATAAAAGCTCGTCTTCATGTGAACCTGCCGTCAGTCTCTCAGAGGCTTCCTTCATCTCTCGGCTGTGGTTTGATATCGGAGCTCAGACGTTTCTCTGCTCGCTGACATTTTTACACCTGAAGTGCTGTTTTGTTCCCTGGCTGCCATTACATTACCATTAAAAATTGGAACGCCTTAAGCCTCCTATTATCCCCATTATCCTGTTAGCGAGCGTGGCACATTTGATGTCATCGAAGAGCTCGTAATCTCGGAGAGCGGAGCCTCGCCGATCTAATCACGTTACAGAACCCCTTCCTGCTCGGGATAATGACGAGGCCTTAAGGGCTTAAACCTGTTCAATGACAAATATTTAGCATCGGGGAGGGAGGGGTTTCCTCTGGAGTCTGTTTGAGTTCAATTTGCTTCCAACTGGAAAAGAAAACAGAAGATGAGAGAAAAGTATCATGTTCAATATCCTGTAACTTCTGTTGACTTCCACTCCGGGGATGGAGACGTCTGTCTGTCCATCACTGTGGTCCTGAGACATCTCAAGAGACACTGGATCCATCACCAAGACATTTTCATTGTCCCCAGAGAGTGAGCCCAACTGATGTCGGTGTTTTCGACTTTTAATGAATTACCTTAACAGCTACTGGACGGATGCCAGGAAATTAGATGCAGACACAAAACCACTAAGATGACATAGACATCAGCATGTTAGCGTTGTCATTGTGAGCATGTTACCATGGCGACAAAGGTAAGAGATAAGATCAGGTCAGTCTTTTTTAATTTATAGTGTAAATATAGTAACTGGAAGAAAACGGTTTGCAACTGTAACAGAAATCTTCTTAAAATAAGAACAAAAACAAAAAGTGGAAGAATTCAAAACATGCAAAACTTTTACAAAGACTTTTGGTCAGAATTTTGAATATGATGGGATGTTTTTGCATTCAGTCAAATTAATCTATTTTAAAAGTTACATCCTGAATTCAAACCCTTGACAGATCCTGACAAAAACTTCTGTAACTGAGAAGAAGAAAAGAGCGACAGAGACGTGTTCATCCAACTTCAGCTGTACAGTACCAGAGCATATAGAGGAGGAGAATATAAAAAGATGGCGATGGCAGAGATGAAAATGAAAGAGGGGAGAGCGGAGGATCCTTGAAAGTGTGTGATGAACGACTGCAGCGATATTTTCAGCTTCCATGAAAACTCTTCACGGCTCATAAACTCCGGGGAAGAACAGAAAACGTCTCTCTGTTCTCTCGCTCTCTCCATCCCATCATCCCTCAGATAGGCCGCCGTCCCGCCGACGTGAGGCTTTTTTTTTGTTATTTTTTGGATGAAGAAAGAAAGAGAGAGAGAGAGTGAAATGGCCTTCTGTTTCATTCTTTTATTTTATTACTTTCATTTTCTTGTTTTTATACGTTTTTTTCTTGAAGGAGGGCGATTCATCACGACAGAGGAGAGCAACAACAAAACCCACGCTCAGAAGGTGGAGGATGATTTATCTCCCTCCTCTGCTCCACTTTCTTCCTCCCTTCCTCTCTCCCTCCTTTATCTCTCTCTCTGGTGGTTCTGTAGAGAAAGAGAAAGGGGGGAGAGAGGGGAGGGAGGAAGCTTGAACTGAGCTCACTGTAGTAAAATGTGAATGTGCTTTTGTGCAAAGAAAGTATGAATGAGAAAAAATAAAATGTTTGTTTCTGTTCTTAAAATAATCCACAGTCACCAATACAGATACTTTATTATTAAAAGCAGCTTCAACACCAAATGATTTTCCAAACATTAGAGGATGAGACCTGCTGGATTTTTCATTTGCTCAGAATCAGCACTGACTCATTATCACATGTGAAGCTCATTCTTCTGTGTGCAAACATGAGCTAAAGTTTGATGGTGGACATTTTGAACCTGCACAGAGTCAATGGAGCTGATCTGTGAATCAAACTGTGTGTTGAAGAGCAGAGAAGCCAGGAGGAGCTCAGCCTCCCTGGTAGAGGTGGGCGGATCGATCTAAATATCGATAGTATCGATACCAAGTTGGTATCGCTATCGGATCGATACTAGCGTGGTGAGATCGATACTTTAATGTCTCTCTCTCTCTCACACACACACACACACACTGAAGCAGAATTTTTTAAAATAACATTCATTGTGGTGTGATAATTTTGTACATTATCAATTTAATTTTATATTTGTATTGAAGTTGCTCAACACTCTACCTTTTTTTTTTTAAATTTGCTCTCATATAGTAATTTTTTGTTTTTTAAGAAAAAAATGCACACATAACAATGTATTGGGGGGAATTTTTTACTTACTGCTCTATTGCTTCTGTTTTTGATGATAAAGTATTTTGCAGTCGCCTTTAAACTTTGCCCAAATTCTGTCCTTGGTTTTAACAAATCCCAAGGAACCCCCCCCACCCACACGCACACACACAAAAACACCTAAGGATCAGCAGTGTGATGGTTCATCAGCCTTAAATATTAAAAGTATCGGTATTGGTATCGGCAATACTGGCCCTGTATTTACTTGGTATCGGATCGATACCAAACCTTGCAGTATCGCACACCTCTACTCCCTGGAACAGACCCCAGGTCCCCGGGTGGACGNCTTGCAGTATCGCACACCTCTACTCCCTGGAACAGACCCCAGGTCCCCGGGTGGACGGGGAGGGAGGACCAGAGTCCCCACAAGAATTTTTATTTCTTTATTAAAAATGTTGTATCTAGTTTAAAATATTCTCCAATCATGAGCTGTTTTCGTGTGTCAGAGTGAAAATAGCGAAATATTGTACTTTTCACTCCATTACATTTCTTTCACAACATTAGTTACTTCTTGCTCCACAGGGTCCAGTTATTAATACGAAGTCTAATGAGCTAATAAATGATGATGTATTATTACAGAGGCAGCTGTATATAAAGGAGTGAAATCAGCTGCTGCAACATTAAAGAAACATTATGATGAAATGAACCGTTCTGCATAATGACTGCTTTTACTTTGGCTACTTTAAATAGAGTTTTTATGCTAATACTTATACTTTTACTGAAGTAAAATTTTGAATGCAACAGTATTTCTTCACATTAGTGCTACAACTTTTGCTTAAGTAAAAGATCTGAGTTCGTTTTCAAGTGTGTGTTTGAGCAGATCCGTCACTCGTCAGTAAAAAGGGTTTGTGGTTGGATTCCCAGCTTTTCCTGGTTGTTAATAAAGTTGCTCCTGTAGAACATCTGACTTATTATGTCTGTCCTCGTTTTCTTTATCCTTCTAGTTTTGTTTTCAGTTTCTCTGTTGTCTGAGATAAAGAGGACAGAGGCTCAGTAACAGACTGAACAAACTTCATCATGGTCTCACCAGCTCTTACTTAAATATTTCATTTGTTTGTGTCTTCGTGTTCTTCCAGCTCAGGTCTATTTGTACAAACTGTATGTGAATAGTTTCTTTTGCATATTTCTGAAAATGTGTCTCCGGAGAGAGAAGGAAGCAAACAGAAACAGAGAAGGATGTGAAATGACAGGAGGCGGAGATTTGAGGAGAGAGAGGACGCAGCAGGAAGCAGCAGGAAGGGAAAGAGAGATAGTGGTGGGAGAGAGTGAAGGAGATGAAGGTGAGGAGATATTTATATATGGAGAGAAAGTTGCCTGTGTCGAATTGATGATTTTAGTCCCTGGCGGATGGTTTTAATGATGCGAGGAGATGAGTCACACAGATCCTGAACTTACCCAGAATGTGCAGCTGACATGAGACAGTTACACTGAAACTCCAGGAAAACCTTCTCTGTACTCAATGTAGGTGAAGTAGTACTGCAGTAAATATCTGTGAGTATTGATTGATTATCAAGTTCTTGCAGGTTTCAGCTCGTTCAGAGTTTACAGTCCTTGTTTCTCTTCCTTCTAGACATGCTAAAAAAAAAAGTGGACTGAAAATCTGTGTCCTCAGTGCTTCTGTGACAGATGCCTTTTGTTTGTACTTTTCAATAAACAGAAAAGTAGCAACAGAAAATCACTCCTCCGAGGCAAACAACATTGATTGTAAAAGACAAGATAAAGGATCAAAATAACACAAGACTAGACTAGAAGAACTAAGCAAAGTATCAAACATTACAAAACCTGATCAACAAAGAAACCGTGGTGTGGACTGACAGAGAGTATCACTGACAAGACAAGACAAACTGGCACAGGACAAAGACAGACACAGATTATATACACCCACACTCACTAGGAAACAGGTGGAACCAATCAGGGCGGGGCCAACAATCAGAAACACAAGCGGAAGGAGCAAGTTACCTGAAACCATAGACTGTATAAAATATGGACGTAGTATCCGTGACGTCACCCATAGGTTTCTGAAGAGCAAAAATGAAGCAAATCGTAGTGCGTAGCCATCTTGGTAGCCTACCTCCGGTTACTCCAAATATGGACAAAGAGGTGGAGCGAGGGCGGAGCTGAGGCGGGTCGAATGAACGTTATTGGCTGAAAAAAGCCACTTTATTCGAAATAATCAAACTAGCTACGGCTCAGCAGCTAGGTTAAATGCTAAATATCGTTGCTAGCCGGCTAACCCCACGACGATCTCTTTCCCAAACTCAGTGACTAGAATTAGCCGGGGTGACGCCCTTTAGACCGTCAGTGGCTAGTTGTCAATCAAAGTGGTGCCACTTAGATTGACAGCTATGAATTGAAATAGAAAAACAGCTTATGAGACTAGAGCCATGTTTTGAACCAGGTTGTAAATATGTTTTTTTCTGTCGTAAAATCGGACATTTTAACATGGGGCTCAAATGTAATTGACTCCCTTCTGCAGCCTGCTCTAGTGGTTATTCGAGGAACTGCAGCTTTTTTGCACTTCCGCATTGGCTTCATTTTTCAGCGCCGGAGGTTGCCGCTTGCCTGAAACCAGAGGAGAGTGAGATGTCAAAATAAAACAGGAAGCCACGAGACAACAAAGACAAAACTAAAAATAACTTAACTTCCTGGACATGACATCTGCTGAGTCAGCAGCTTTCAGTGGCTTTAAAAACTTTACTGTCAAAACAAACTTTCATCGTCTGAAAATCCAAAACGATTCAGAGATTTTTGCATCGTGACGAGATCTGCTTTGTGTGTATTAATGTTAACATCAACATTTACACTCATGTCCAGTGTTTAAGAAGCAGAAACAGCAAACAGAACATGAAACGTATTAAAAGCTAAAAGACTAAAGATGCAACAACAAAATCTCAACAACCTTGTGGCTTTGTCCTCGCAGCCAAACGTCCTTCTTCTCAGCTGCTCGTGTGATTTTGCTGCGCAGGTATAAAACTGGAACATGAGCGATGTTTCCTGAGTGAGAGGTCACTTCCTGTCTCTCCTCTGCCAAACTGGCTCCAGACGAACTTATTCATTACACCGTCTTGTAAAAAAATGTTAATGAGCTGTCCCTCGTTTTTTAATTTCACAGACATCTGGTGAACTTTCAAGGAGCTTTTTGCCCGGAGACGCTGTTAATTCCCGTCCCTCATTCCGAACATGCTTCAGTACAAAGTACAGTGTGAGATATCAGTGCCCATCTCCAGAGGGCCATTGTCCTTAATTAGAAGTGTGGTTATCTCCTTCGTTCTGCCCTTCATCATTACCAGCTCAGAGGCTGCAGGTCACTTTCAGTTCACTCCGTTCAGCTGAAGATGCAAAAAAAAAAAGAACCTCTGTTAGTGCACCTGCAGATTTGTTGGTGGCAGGAAAACCCCAGGTAGCTAATAAGATGTGTTTGCAGACTGCTGCGTACCTGCTGGCAAACAGCATCCAGTGCATTATCTTTGACAGGCAGACGCTCACACACACAGGAACAGGCCCTTCGCAGGATCATGGAAATATACTGTAGAGTTCTGGAAGCTTCTGGACCAAGCGGCAACCTCCGCCGCTGAAAAATGAAGCCAATGCGGAAGTGCAAAAAAAGCTGCAGTTCCTCCAATAACCACTAGAGCAGGCCGCAGAAGGGAGTCAATTACATTTGAGCCCCATGTTAAAATGTCCGATTTTACCACAGAAAAAAACATATTTACAGCCTGGTTCAAAACATGGCTCTAGTCTCATAAGCTGTTTTTCTACTCCATGACAACTCTGGGGGGGGCGAATTTTTTTCTAAGGCGTTCGTTTAAAATATACAGCATACATCATTATGCACAATTCATAGCTGTCAATCTAAGTGGCGCCACTTTGATTGACAAAGGCTAATTCTAGTCACTGAGTTTGGGAAAGAGATCGTCGTGGGGTTAGCCGGCTAGCAACGATATTTAGCATTTAACCTAGCTGGTTAGCCGTAGCTAGTTTGATTATTTCGAATAAAGCGGCTTTTTTCAGCCAATAGCGTTCATTCGACCCGCCTCAGCTCCGCCCTCGCTCCACCTCTTTGTCCATATTTGGAGTAACCAGAGGTAGGCTACCAAGATGGCTACGCACTACGATTAGCTTCATTTTTGCTCTTCAGAAACCTATGGGTGACGTCACGGACACTATGTCCATATTATATACAGTCTATGTTCTGGACATGATGTTTTTGATATGAAACAATGGCTCAGGTTTAAGAGAAACTGAGTCGACGTCAGTGGGTCAGAGACTTCAGACGGTGACGACTCATTTCAAAGATAATGGGCAACAATTCCAACACTGTTCAGACGAGGATGGAAACACCCTCAAATTAAAGCAGGTCAACACTTGAACCTCATTGTTATCGATCCGTTTTATATCCAATGTGCCGGAGAACAGAGCCAACACAATTAAAAAGCTGCCAGTGTCCGAGTGCTCTGTGACCCAGAGCAGCCGAGCACGCCCACACAGGTGTTCCCAGTTAGTCTGGATAATTACACCTGTGCTCTGGTTGAAGCTGCTGCTGCTGAGCTGAGAGGTTAAATCCACCTCCCTCTGCTCTGACATGAAAGGCTCAGTCACACCATCATTTACATCAGAACGTTCGAATGGTCAGTGATCACTGAACTGCAACAACAGAGTGGATTCACATTTATAAAGTTTGGGTTTGGTGAACTTTGAAACACAAATTGAGCCGCTGGAAGCTGCACTGAATTTACTCACTCTGGTTCCCATTCACTTCAATTGAAGCGAGCATGAGATTCCTGTTTCATCATCATCTCTTTAACTATAGCATTAACTGACCTATTGTGTAGAGCTATGGGGTGGTACCTCTAAGACCACACTTAATGATATTGTTTCACAGAAAGGTGCCATACACATGATGAATAAAGCAGAATATTTTGACCATACAAATCCATTATTTATTAAATCAACCTTATGAAATTTAATGACCTACTGTATTATAAAACAGTTAAAATTATGTTTAAAGCTAAACAAAACACTCTTACAGAAGGTGTCCAAAAATATTTCAAACTTCAGCAAACTAAACTTAATTTAAGAGATGGCTGTAAGTTTTTGGTGCCAAAAGCCAGAAAATGCTAAAACAAAGACGCTTGTCTTTTTTGGGGCTCAATTATGGAATAAAATGGTTTAGGATATGAAAAATTGTAATTTGTTTTTCATGTTGAAAAAGATGATTTCCCAGTCTATTTTTGAGAGATATGTAAATGAATGAATTTGTTTTCTTTATGAAGGTCACACACTGTATATTTTCCATTAGTCTCAAATGTACATTATAAGGTCACTTATGTTTGATGTTAATATACAGTATATTTTACGCATACAAGCTTCCTGCTCTGCCTGTTTCAGTCTCACATGGACTGTTCTTTATTTTGTAAGATGTGCATGATTATGTTGTGTGACTGTCACAAATAAACTGAACTGAACTGAACAATCTCCTGGACGAGAGTTCACGTTTGTTCAGAGACGCTGATGTGCACAGTGTCCACAGTTGGACGTCTGCGTTTTAACATTTTTATTGCTTAATTTTGTTGGTTAAAAAAATAAAAATCTAAACAGTCATCTTGAGTCTTGTGAGTCTAACACATGGCTCCATGTGAGCTTTGGATGATAGAATAAACCTGTCTGTCCTCATTCGCTTGGTTTGTTTTACACACATGGTCATGTGATAAGTGATGAACCTGTGTTAGTGTCTGAGTGAGTAAACAGCAGAAAACATCCACAGATATGACATCACTTATCAGTGCAGTGATGAGAGGGTTAACAGATGAATGAATGAATGAATGAATGGTGATTCTATGATTGAGGTCTGTGACTGAAGCAGCGTGACGGATGATGTGTGACTGAATGAACGAGGTCTGATTGATTAAAATGAACGAGTGGAGGAGTTTCCTAATGAGCTGCTAAATGAATGAGTAAATACATGAATGCATGGATTAATACAGTAATGTATCAGTAATTATGTAAATAAGCTGGAGATTGTGCTGCATTAGCTCAGTCACATGTTTGATTCAAGGACTGAGGGGGTTAATGAGTGAAAACACTGAGTGAATGAGATCAATGACTGAATGAATGGGAGTGAATGGATGATTAAAGTGATGCAGAAATGAGTGAAATTATGCATGAAGCTACTCAATGAATGAATGAATGTTGTCATATCTGCATGTGTATAAATGATATAAACATGTTTATTCAGGTAAAACAGATTAGTGAGCACAAACATGACGACATCACCTGCACATTTAATGTAACTGATGGTTAAAGGCAGAGTCGTATCTTTTCTCTCAGCTCTGTTTAACAAACTCTCGACCTGGTTTGTTCTTGCAGTTGTGAATCTGACAGTGGTGAACATGGAAGCAGACTGTGTTAGCACTCGACTGATAAACGTTTGCTATCTTCTGAATCCTGCCTGCAACAAGCCGACGGACGCTCAGAGAGACAGTCTGACATCGTCCTGTTTACTTTCAGCCCTTAAAGTGAGAACAGTGAGAACAGCAGTGTAACATGGTGATGTGTCAGTGCAGTGGATTGTGGGACGTCTCGGGGGATTCACACAGCCTCACGTCTTTACACTAGATTATATGTTTTTTTCTGGCTAAATTAGAACATTAGTAATCATTTTTTCTCCATCATCGAGTTGGCAACGTCCCAACAGAGAGACGAGTGTCAGTCAGGACAAATTCCACAACCTGTTCCAAATGTTGACCAATAGGAGCGCAGAGTCCTTCACACATGACCTTAAAGATGGAGAAGTGAGAGAGGAAGGCTGTTGTTGAGGTGGAACAGACAACAGGTCACAGTCTTCTTTGAACTCCAGACAGTCAGCGTCACACACAACACTTCCTGTTTGTTTACGTTTGTGTTCTTAGCTCCTCCCTCCTGATGACATCACTCACATCATGAAAGACAGCTATGATTGGACGAACACGTCCTCTGTCATGTGATCATCTTCCCTCCTCAATCATCCATTCACTCTCATGCGATGTACCCTGCAGATTAACTCGTGTTCTGTCACCCTCGTATCTCCTCTGACTTGGACAGAAGGTGAGTTCAGCTGGAGGTTTGTGAAGCCGTGTGTCCACCGTCCGAGAGGCCAGACGATGCTCCCTGCCATCGAGCAGATCTGCTGGGAGAGGTGACGTAAGTTTGTCATAATATTTCCGATTTAACCTCTCGTTAACTTCCAACGACCTGCCCGTCTGCCTGCCCGGGGGCCCGGGGGGCCGGGGGCCCGGGGCCTCAGCTGCGGCCGACCTGGGGCCTCCGCTCGCTCTTCACAGCACGTATATATGTCAGCACTTTGCTTTGTTTGCCCTTCAGGACGTGACCCGGATACACACTCTAAACTGTCGCGGGCCCACGAGGTTAAAGCGAACGAACGGGGAAATAATGTTTGTGGTTGTGGGCAGGAATGAGGCTGTAATGTTCCACGGCTGCGAGCGTCAACCAGGCTGCAGTAATTAGGTTTGAAAGGAAATAGGAGATTTCACATTGGAGACGATAATAAACACTGAGGGATTTTAAAAATCTGCAGCAATTTCAAGTTTGAAAAACGACTTTTTGTAGATCCGTCGCTTCGGCCACGACAAAAGGTCAGAGGTTCCACTGACACCTGGGAGCGTTGATCCTGAACGCATCCTGGATGAACTGATGCACACAGTCACACTGAGGTAAACTGCACCGACCTGAAGCTGAAGGGACACAGACAGCACTGATACGAAGTTTTGACTTTAGGATCAAAGGTGAGGATGTAATAAAGACTCACTGATTGTGGCTGTGGCTCATTTTCAAATTTCACTTTTAGCACTTTTCTCTGTGAACGTCAGCTCTGAAACTCATCCTCACGTACTGTTTTTTGTTTCGTCTGTTCAGTGATCCAGTCTGCTGCTGATAAGACCGTCAGCTCAGTTCCACCAAACTAAATCAAACTTTAACTCTCAAGGTTTAGCACAAATATAACGTTTTAACTTCTGAGGTTAAAGTTGTAAATGAGGATGTGATGTCCAGAGTCTGAGGCAGGAAGTGGCCGTAACGCCTGAAGGAGAAGTTTATGTTCACAGGATGAGGTGTGAAGGTGAAGGCTTTAAAAGAGTCAGACATTTCCAGTAACTGTCTGGGAAATAAATCAGATTGATCTGGATTTTTACTGAAGCAACTGTGATGACGAATTCATGGACGAAGCATTGAGAAGGTCCATCCTGTGACATGTAGCTTTTTCAGGCTCCATCTTGGATGTATGAGGGAAGGTGAGAAGAATACAGTGAACAAGGCTGACATATTATTTCCCTGTTTGCCATCACTGGATGTTTGCATGAATCGTGAAGTTCACACAGATCATTAAAAAATAAACAGTCTTACAGACCATTTACACACATACACACATATAGCTGAACACACAAAGTAGCCTATATTAATATTTTTATTGTATGTGGCTGAATGCAGTATCTGACACTTTCTCTCTGCAGTTCATGAAAATAATATGAATATTATTGAGATATACTGTATATAGGCTTTGAATACAGTAGATTAGCGACTTCTGATCAATCCATATCAATTTCAGACTTAAAATAATGTACAGTTTTAAGCCCCACCCATTTCTGCACCCACTTCCGGTTTAGGCACCGCCCACTCCGAGTACAGATACAGATACAGATAATGTAGACGGTTAAACAGATACAGATACAGATAGTGGTGTACTCGCTCATCCCTAGTTCAAAGGCTGCTGCATTAGAGAGACAAACATGGCCGCCGACACTCGTCAGACAGGTTGGTCAGATCGCGCTGTGACTCTCCTCTCCAAACACTGTTCATCATCTCCGACTAGAAAAAGAAGCAGACAACTCACCAGCCTGCCGCCGGGCGGGAAGCTCAGCAGCCCGCCAATTAGCCCGCCGTTCAGCCGCAGCTGGGATTAGGAGTGCACTCACATTTCACTTTCATTTCCCACTTATTTCAAATCAGACACGTGTGCATCCACCCTCCTCTGCTCCGTCAGCTCCAAACGAGCTCTGAGCTTGATGAGTTTCTTTGAGCCTCCTCTGGTTCGGGTTTAAATCCCAAGCACAGTCACAACCAGGCCTTGAATCAGACGGATCTCTGTGTCACTGCTGCACATGTTGACAAGGCTTGAGATTGTTGTGAACCCAAAAGCAGGACTCCGAGACCAAAGTTTCAAAATAAGAGATATTTAATGAAAAAAGGCAAAGTATCAAAAAGAAGGCAAACCTGAACAAGAGCACAAAGAACATGAGGCGAGGATTGACGGACGATGCAGACACGACAAACTGGCACAGGACAAGACACAGACATTATATTCACAAGGTAATGGGGAACAGGTGGAGACAATCAGGGAGGGGGAGACAATCCCACTGGAGGGAAACACAGAAGGAAGGGCAAGTTACCTGGAACGAGAGGGAAGACAGTTACCAAAATATAACAGGAAGTGTATGAGAGTGAAAAAGTCAAATGTTGACCAAAGTTGGGTTCATGTTCAATTTTTGAAATTTTAAAGTTCAAGTTTATTTAATAAATTCATGCTAGCAGTCCAAGTCTTTGGTCTTTAGCAGTTACAATTAAAAATCATTCATATAATTAACACATTCATCAGTAAAATTATTAAATTCCTTCTTTCCATAGCAGGAAACTAACTATCGACAAGAGACAAAACAACCAACCTTATCAATGATACAGTCAGAGTGAGACAATACAAATGACCAAAACTAACCAACCAGGAACCAAGAATTTACCTGACAGTGAACTAACCTGTGACCATTGAACCAACCGCTAATGGTACACCTGTAGATCCAGGTAACCAACTCACAGCCAACCACAGACTTTCACACACACACACACACACACACACTGTCAAATCGTTTGTCATTCCGAACATCTGCCCCCGCCTCTGATTGTTTATCAAGCCTGGAATGATCAGAATCCCAAACGACCCGGAGACATTTAAGGGACAAAGGAGCGTTTGAAAAATGGAGATTGGACCTTAGTTGCAAATCTGATTGAGAGGAGCAGACTGACGGAGGCGGTGCTCATCTCTTTGTGATGTTTATCCATCACCCCCCCACCACCCCACCCTGAGGAGCAGCAGACAGTTTGTCCAGGCTGAACAATACATTTTAATGAGACTTCACATTTGTACACAAACCAGGTAGGATATTAGGAAGGAGGGATTCAATTATGGCCTCATGCAAAAAAAAAAAAAAAAAGTAAATCTCCTCACAGTGTAATTACTCACTGATGGATGTTTGTGTGGCTGTTTGGAAGCATTTGCATATGTATGTCCCATGCATTCATGTGTTGTATATGTGTGCAGCACTGCTTGAATATGTATGTGTGTGTGTGTGTGTGTGTCGGGGGGGGGGGGGGGGGTTCATTTGCGATTCAGCTGCCGTCCATGCACCAAAGTCAGGTTTGAATAAAGAGAAAAAAGAGAGAAATACAGTAACAGTATGCTAATGGAAGTGTGTTTACCAGGCAGATATGTATTCAGCTGGCAGGAAGGACTCTCTGCATCTTCAAATGAGTCTGGGGGCTGTGCTGCCTCTCAGGGATGCAGATGTATCAGAGACAGACAGAGACGGACAGAGAAAGATAATGTGTGCTGAGTGTTTGTGCTGAGAAGATGAGAGGTGGAGACAGGACGATTAATGGGAGAGAAGATGCTACTGATCAAACTAATCTGAGAGTGAACTGATTTCTACAGCTTTTCTGAAAACTTTGTGAGCTCAGATGTTCATGGTCGGCACAGAGGCCCCGGGGCCACCGGGGGCCCCATCCTCGTTTAATCTGGATTATTTCAGGCCTTGGTTTTAAATCTCCACCACAGTTATTAATGATAATGTGTCTAATAAAAACAGTCATGAACAAGCTGGAAATAGAATAAATGATAACCCAGAATGTCACGAACAGTCGACGTAATGGTGGAACCTCAACTCTTTTCACTTAGTGTCATATATTTATTCTGCTCAATGAGATTGATCATATCATATATCTGATGTTGTCAAGATTAATATTCAATATCATATCTGTTTACATGACAATATGAAATGAAAACCATAACTGGTGTGTCTTGTTGTCAATGATGCCACAAGATTTACTTTAATTTTTACTGTTTTTTAATCATTCACCAAACAAAGCAAACTTATATTAACTACGTCTCATATTACAATTTTAAAAGTAATGGAATCTGAATCACTAAACGTTAAAAATAAATAAATAAATAACACTTGCTAGACTTACAGTTAAGCTGCTCAGACTAGTGACACTTTTTTGATGCCAGCTGTCAAAGGAAAGCAAAACACTTTCCAGCTTGAGTGTATTGCATGGAGGCCATGAACAGAACTATTGTTTTACTCCTCTCAGCTCCTTTATTTTGTTTTATTTTATTTATTTATTTATTGTCCTTCACTATAAGTGTAATACCCTATGGTTGACCCTACTTATTTTGTTCTATATGATTCTTAAATAAAGCCGACCGATGATTACGCTGATGACTGACTCTCTGATTGGCTGATGACTGACTCTCTGATTGGCTGATGACTGACTCTCTGATTGGCTGATGACTGACGCTCTGATTGGCTGATGACTGACTCTCTGATTGGCTGATGACTGACGCTCTGATTGGCCGATGACTGACTCTCTGATTGACTGATGACTGACTCTCTGATTGGCTGATGACTGACTCTCTGATTGGCTGATGACTGACTCTCCGATTGGCTGATGACTGACTCTCTGATTGAGCCATCAGTGCCTGAGCCACCATGGCCTCATTAATCAACAGTGTCACATTGAGCTGTGATTAATCTTCACACTCTTGCTCTGGTAACAGACACTTGGCCGCTGCAGCAGTTAACAGCAAAGTGTCACACAAGCACCTGACGACTTGGTCTGACTCTCTACCTGCACCAACCCCTCGTAGATTATCTCTGAATTAATGAAGTCTTGGTCTCTGGGTCCTTGTTCCTGTTGCTGCTGATGCTCATATACACAAAATATCATCTGTGTCTGAATTTGTGTGTGTGACTGAAAGTGTCTCTATATTAGTGTGTGTGTGTTTGACTGTGTTGTGTTGTGTATATTCATGTATTGTGTGTAGAGTCGTCTTCTCTCTCATTCTCTTACTTTTTCTCTTCCTTAATCTTTCTTCTTCTATCCACATCCTCTTTCTTAAATTTCACCCACTCCCTCTTTTACTGTCCTTTCATTTTTTGCTCGATCTCTCAACTTCTCCTTGTTTGTCTCATATAAAGGCTGAGGTTGATATATGTTGTGGCACTTTTGGAGATGGTAAAAATCCAACCAGTAAACCTGACTGGTAAATTTCTTTTAGTGTTTCAATCTACTGAAGCAGAATGAAAGCGACTTTATAGCCGTTGTGTTACTGTCGAGAAAAAATGAAAAATAAAGCTGAATAAAACTGAAACTATTAAATAATTCTATTTATTTTTTCAGCCGCCGGTGTTTTTTCAGCTCTGGTGTTTTCCTTTCGAACTCTCAGCTGAGGTGAGAGCAAACAAGAAGCTGGTTTATCGACGGCGTCTGGTTTCATTGTTGGTTTGACCTGGTTGTTAATTAAAAACTTTAAGAAGTTGCAGGTTTCTTGATTGACATGCTTAATGGTGAGGTTATTGATTGGTTAGTTTGGTGACAGGCTGTTTGTTTGCTGGTGGGTTGGTTGGTGATCTGGCCGGCTGATTGGTTCACTGCCTGTTCAGCTGTGTGGTGGAAGGTTATTGGCTCCTTTGAGGCCTTAATTGCAGTTTGATTAGTTTCTTGGCTTCTCAGTTTGACCAGGTTTTTTTTTATATGTTGGTTTCTCACGAGCCTCTGGTCAACACTGACCGTGGAAGCTGCCATCCCATAAGCATCCAAGCTGTCAGTGATATATTTAAAATCCTTCACCTGAGGGCGTCCACGATGTTGCGTCACCTCGGCGTCCTGATCCCACTGAAATACCCCGATGCCCCTCTCCATTTCCTACCTTCCCTCGTCCTCACTGTCTCTCATGATCAGCTCTTCTCGTGCCGTCCTTATTCCACGAACAGACGAACTAAAGAACAAGTTCTGCCCAAGGCTGCATGCAACAGATCTCAGTGAAAATGACAGTGTTTTTTTAGTCGAGAGCCGACGAGCCGCCGAGGCACCGGTCTCCAGTCCAACGGACGAGGAGCAGAATAGGTCTTGATCTGTCTGAACGTGGCCTTTGGCCTCGTTAGTCCGTGTCAGAAGCTCTGCGACAGGCTGGGAAACCAGGGACACTCCATCACACTGAGCACCCGGGACGTCTCGGTCAAGGACAGCAGACAGTTTTCTGAAGACACTGCTGATTTCATTGGAAACTCTGGTTTTCTATTTTTGTTTTATGATTTGAGATTTTAGCGTATGTCCATTTCAAGTTATGTTATATGAACACATCTTATGAGATTATAAGATGTAAGAATGAGCTTTTTTGACAGAGATGGATGCCATTAGACACTGAAGAGGATAAAAGATTGTTTTCAAATTGTGTCCACACACCTTGATGCAACCAGCATAACGGCCAGTGCTACAGGTCAGAGGACAGAGACAATCAAATCCAAGGAGTTCATCCACTGCAACTCGTCCTCTGGAGTTTTATGACAGACACAAGAAAAAATGATTTCTGATTGGTCCAAAAATGCCTTTTGGCCCTGCCAGCATCTATCAGCATGAACATGAGATGTTTACTTTTTTCTTTGCCAACATGAACAAGACACAAGTGGATGTTGTAGAATGTCTTTGATTGGTTTAAAGCTGCAACATCAAAACGCCACCAAAGTAACTTATGAGGCAGCTTTTGGAGTTCAACCTTCAAAATAAAAGCACAGATATCCAAATGTACTACAGTTACATTTAATCTGCCAAATCTGTCTGTGATATATTAGTACAGTATTATTATTATTAGTAGTAGTAGTAGTAGCAGTAGTATTTAGACATGTCACCTTTTGAATTTCAGTTAGAGTGTCTGTTTCGTTTACTGCTCGACATGAAATTATACTGCACAACTGCACAAAAGAATTTTTTTTAAAGTTTGAAATGTTTTCTAATGCAACAGGACAAACAGGATTTAATCTTAAACATTTCTCTCTGTCTTCAGCTCGGACGTTCCAACAAAGCACTGAAGAAGAGAAATGCTAATAGAATCAAGTCAGTGCTGCATTTCTGTTTCTCTATAGTTCACTTTTTTAAAAATCAATTATTCATCTGATGTTTCTTTCAATTTCTTTTCAAAGCGAGAGAAACAAGTAGACTGAGCTGTAGCTCCTGATCACACCTCACGTCTCATGGCAGCTGTGACACATTGGACAAAAGCCCACGGAAACATCTACCTCTGCAAGTCAGTTCATTTAATAATGCACTGCATGTAAATAAGTGAGGCCTGAAAACAGCTCCACAGGGGGAGCATTGCTCATACTTCCACCTGCTGGAGGTTTCACACGGCCAACGAGAAATTACATGTCAGCCGCGGCGTCAGAATAATTAATTAGCCTCTGCATCATGGCGTAGTAATCTCCTGACGACGGAGCGATCAATCACACGCTGCCCGGCGGGTCGCCATGGCACCCACCGCCCAGCCCGGCCGAACACCGAGGCGACGGAGGCTCCTCCCGTGATCCAGCCACAACAAACAGCTGGACAGAGCCGAGCTGCCCGGCAGGAGCACAGGACGCAGAGCGAGGGGGGGAAACACAATTTGTATGTTTGGGTGTTTTCTGTTTTATCAAGCAGAAAAGTAAGTTTCAGAGCTGAAAATGTGGAATTAGAGGAGGAGAGAGAGGAGGAACGTCTGACTGTCGGTTAACAACGAGATGGAAACAGTGAGGTGAGTTTATAATTGGTTCAGGTGACATTAACTAGTTCCTAGTTAACTGGGCCCAGAGTGATTGGTTTAAACAGCAACGTTAACATGCTAACGATTCAAAGGTCTTCAACATTTGAACCATTAGCATTTATCATGTTTCCATTGTCACCAGCTGCAGCTGAGCAACATGAACAACATGCTGACATTTGCTAATTAGCTCAAAGCACAGCTGACACTAATGGGAATGTCATTTCACAGGTGTTTAGTCATGAACCAGCGTGTGGGAGGAATTTCAACTGTGATTTGACAATAGAGGAAAAGTCAGTCGATCACCAAAGGTACATCATCTGGGAACCATGAATCAGCGGCTTGTGCCAATCCATCCTCTGGTGAGCATGATCACCTTTTCAAAACTCCATAACAATCCATCCATGAGTTGTTGGGATACTTGAGTCTGGATCAAAGAGGTGGACAAAAGCAACATCATAACACAAGGGTGGTACAAAAAGAAGAAGAAGAAGAAGAAGAAGAAGAAGAAGATAGTCTGCAAATGATTGATGATTGTTTAATTAAAACAACATGTTAGTATCACTGAATATTTAAAGCTGTAAGCTGAGTTCATCCTGTCAGGTGATGTTCTCTCTGAGGCAGCTTATTATTACTGTGAATGATGAATTGTTTATGACGGCGAACTCTCAGAAGAACTCATTTACAAGGAAACAAAACCAGGCTGAGTTCAGGTGGAGCCGACTTCCCCCGGTGCCTCACAGCACATCTTCACCCACCAGGAGTACAGGGCATCACACTGCTAACCAGGTCACAGTGTGTGTGTGTGTGTGTGTGTGTGTGTCCTCTCATACACACACACCAGCACGCACTAACCAGCCCGAGGCAATGCTCAGCTTTATCGCCGATAAATTACATATTGATTTCTCAGTGTGGACGGGAGACTGGGGAACAGGCTGAGCTGGTGAATTGACTATTGAGTTTTCTCCCTGAAGTGATGATCGAATTCCTGCTGCTCGTCTCCAGGTACGCGAGCTGCCTGCTGGCATCTCTCAGCTTGTAGCACATTCGACAATATTTAACACCCGCATTGTCTGTATGTGTGATTTAATCTCTGGAGGGGGGGGGGTCGGTGTGAAGCTGCTGTTTCTCAATAACACGTCGCTCGCTGGTGTGTACAGGTTATTTATCGGCTTCTTAGGCTTTTGATTGGTTGGACTGTGTGTGTTTGTTTATATATATTAACATCTGTAGTTTGTCCATTTGGCAGCATGCAGGTGTTTGCGTGTGTGTGTATGTGTGTGTGTGGCCCAAGCGGCAACCTCCGCCGCTGAAAAATGAAGCCAATGCAAAAGTGCAAACAAGCTGCAGTTCCTTGAATAACCACTAGAGCAGGCTGCAGAAGGGAGTCAATTACATCTGAGCCCCATGTTAAAATGTCAGATTTTCCGACAGAAAAAAACATATTTACAGCCTGGTTCAAAACATGGCTCTAGTCTCATAAGCTGTTTTTCTACTCCATGACAACTCTGGGGGGGGCGAATTTTTTTATAAGGCTTATAATCTAAGTGGCGCCACTTTGATTGACAACTAGCCACTGACGGTCTAAAGGGCGTCACCCCGGCTAATTCTAGTCACTGAGTTCGGGAAAGAGATCGTCGTGGGATTAGCTGGCTAGCAACGATATTTAGCATTTAACCTAGCTGGTTAACCGTAGCTAGTTTGATTATTTCGAATAAAGCGGCTTTTTTCAGCCAATAGCGTTCATTCGACCCGCCTCAGCTCCGCCCTCGCTCCACCTCTTTGTCCATATTTGGAGTAACCGGAGGTAGGCTACCAAGATGGCTACGCACTACGATTTGCTTCATTTTTGCTCTTCAGAAACCTATGGGTGACGTCACGGACACTATGTCCATATTTTATACAGTCTATGGTGTGACCTAACATACCTGCTACACACCTCACTGAAGTGTACTTAAGACATCATGCTGCTCTCCCCATTCGCAGGGATAATATGATTAAGAGCCACCTATGGTGCTTTGTGAGAGTGTGTGTGTGTGTGTGTGTGTGTGTGGAGGGGAACTGGTCAGCAGCCAAAAGCACCATCTCGATACGTGCTTGCTGCCCCTCCCCCCGCAGGGCTGAAGCAGCGCGACGCCTGCGCCATGCAGAGCCTCCCCTTCAACCTGAGCCAAGTCGTCAGCCAACTATCGCCCTGTACAAGGTTACATTAACACTCTGAGGCGTCGGCTCGCAGACTCACCCTCACACGCTGCAGGAGCCCACATTCAGACTCTCTAATGCAAGGGAGAGAGTTTTCTCATCCGGTGTGCTGACGCCGCATTTTGTCTGTTTTTATGTGTCCACAGCATGTTTCTGTGTGTGTGTGTGTGTGTGTGTGTGTGTGAATCATGAACACAAAGTATAAAAAGTGAAAAGTACTTCCTGACACTGACGATGTGAGTCCACGTAAAAGCCATCGTCACTTTATTGATTCCCCTTAATAAATCTGCAGGGATATAAAATATGAAGGACTTAATATAAAATACTGTGACACTAAAGATGATTTACGGCCGTGTAAAATATTGCAGACACTTAGTTCATTGTACTGATGAGGAAGATTCAGGTGGGAGCCATTATTCCTAATAGATTCCTCTCATTAAATCTGTAAGAATTAAAAAGGAGGAGATGTAGATGAAGAGTTTGAGGAGGAAGTTTAAAGCAGCAGTTTGATGTTTTAGGGGTACGTCTCAGTTTGGTTTGTCGTCCAGAGTCTTAGGAAAAGTCAACATCAGTTTTCATCTGTGTGCATCTGCAGGTTTGATGTGTCTTTAGCTCAGCACAAAGACAAATATGGACGTAGTGTCCGTGACGTCACCCATAGGTTTCTGAAGAGCAAAAATGAAGCAAATCGTAGTGCGTAGCCATCTTGGTAGCCTACCTCCGGTTACTCCAAATATGGACAAAGAGGTGGAGCGAGGGCGGAGCTGAGGCG